>CAUYLG010026615.1:0-98682 GCA_963573385.1 Cacajao melanocephalus
AGATTGGCACAGCTTTGGCGGGCTAAGGCTGGGCCATGATTGGTTGCTCAGTGTTACCAGGCAGACTGAGGTCTATAGGCGGTCTCCCGGATGTGGAGATCAAGAGGGAGGGGAGAGGTAGAGGTTTTTCTACCAAACAGAATCAAAGTTCAAATCCAAATGTGCCTGTCTCGCGTCTCCGAGTCTGGTTTCTCCATTTCATTGCCTATCCTTTCCGGGGTTGGAGTCCAGTGACTGTGTAGCCATTTTTCATGGGTTTTGGCCCCAAATTACTCTCAGGCAATGACCACTGGGGTCTGGGTTGAGCTGGCATAATTGGGAGCTCTGTGGTTGCACACACCTGGCTTTGCCAGGGTCATGGGGCAAATGGAGGGGGTCTCACCTCAGTGGGGGAGCCATGCAAGGGCTCCTCTTCCTGAGCTGGATCTAAGGCCTTCTCAATGCTCCTGCAGGATTATCCGAGGATTTTGAAAGACTTGATGGAAAGGGTATCAAGAACGTTAAGCTTTTGGATTCCAATTCCTTTTTGGGTGAGCAACTCCCTCCAAGGCTTCCCTGGTGTGCTCACAGCTCAGGGTGGAGGCTGTAGGAGAGCGGGAGCAGCAACCATCTAGTCGACCTCGACAATGTGATCCATCTGGGTGTGGGACCTGCCACGACTCCTTCCTTCCTTCCCCGCTGCTTCCTCATCATGTGGCCTCAATGCCCCCTGCTCAACCATTCTGCCTTCCCTCATGCATAATCAACCCACTTCCTCTGCTTAGCTCTTTCTCCTCCCATCCTACCCTTTCCTCCTTCAGGAGAAATTAGGCTCATGAAATCAACAAATCTTAAAAGAGCAGCAGAGAAAAGGAATCTCTTTTGCAGTTGTTCAAAGCGTCCTGCCCCTGTGTGGCAGCTCTCCTCTTTCTTGGGGCCTTTGTGGGGAAGAGGCTAAACATCTAATTTTTTTTAAGCCATGAAGTTATTATCATTAAAATTTTGCCTCTACACAATTGAGTCTTGTTAGAAATGTGGCCTGGAACTTACTATGCAGGTTTAGAAAAAGAAAGAGCTGAGGGTCAGGGCTGTGCAAACATCTCTTAACGGCGGCTCCTTTAAAAGGGCAGCTTGCCCTGTGGGGACGTGTGCGCCCCCATCCTAGCCAGTGCCTGTCAGAAGCACTTCTGCTCTGACTGCACACAGGATCACTAGGGAGCCTTAAAACAACACTGATGCCAGGGCCCCACTTCAGCCACTGTTATCAAGATCTCTCAGGGCAGCACTGGGAGGAGGTGTTTGTGGTGTTTCATGGGCACACACATTGCCAGCCCCTGAGACTTCACCATGCATGCGAATGCCCAGGAGTCTTGCAAAGCTACAGATCCTGATCCAGAAGCCAGTACCGTGGCCCTGGAGCCACTGGTGCTGCTGGTGTGAGGGCCACACTGAACAGGGAGGTGCTGGGGTGTCAGGATGGGTGTGCCATGCACGCTACCATATGCCAACTGGATTGAAGAAACAGAACAGTACACATGGTTCCATCTTCCTGGGAAGACAGGGAGTTACAGATTGTTTTAAGGGAATCCCAGGACTCTAGAAATCTCCTTCATGGGTTTTGTTTCTGCACCTGTCCTGTGAATGGTGTATACACCCAGGTCCCATCCTGCCTCTTTGTATACTCTCTCTGGTGTAACTTGCACCCAGGGCTTCAGCAACCATCTCTGCACTGAGACCTTTCTGTTCTTGGGGTGGCATTCCTTGGGCTTTAGCACCAGGACATGGCTGTGTGTGTGTTCACTGGGAAAAAACTGCAGAATCCACACCAGGCGTTCCTTGAGGGCTTGTTCCTTCATCTACATTCATGATAGAATGACCAATTACTGTCGCTAGGACACCGGTGCCTCATCTACACCAATAGCCTTGGGAGTTTCCCTGTTACAAGCTTGTCCTTTTAGGCACATTCCCTCATCCTGAACCAGTTAGCAGCAGCTCCTTTAGGGGAGCGAGGGTGGCTGCTCGCCCCATCAGTCCTGGGTGGCCAGCACTCAGCTGGATGCATGTAACAGAAGTCACCTTCTGCCTCCACTCCTGAGCAGGATGTGTTCTTGCCACATCTCCTGTTTGCGCTTTCAGCAATAGATCATTCACAGCCATAGACCGGGGAGGCCTTCCAGGCCTTGGCTTTTTGTACCTCAAATGGGATGGTGGGCAGTCAGTCAGCTGCCAGGAATCACTTCCTTCCCTCCAGGGACCAGCCCTTGCATTGTTCATTTTCTAAAGCTATTACTTCTCAGGAAGTGACTCTCCTCTTTCTTTTTTCCTATGAAGCTCTTTTCTTAAAAGCATCCTTTAGCTGCAAAAATTTCCCCTATTCATGGAGAAAGAAAATTGGGCTTGCTGGGTGAGAGGACAGAATAGGGCTTGCTGTGATTCTCTCCCGGAGGTAGGCTCTCTCTGGCTCTCTGTTCCCTGTTCCCCATCCTCTGTGAAACCACTGCAAGGATGGCTCAAGCTGCGCTTATCCTTGTGGCACCGACAGCCTGAGCTGTCAGCATCTTCTCCAGAGCCTGGAAGTAGAGACCTTGGCACTTTTTGGTATAAAAGTTTTGGTTTAAGGGGTGCCAGCAGCAGAAACAGATGTTGGAGGATGAAGGTAAGTCTATCTTCACGAATGACCGATCCTGGAGATGGACTGGCACCTCGGGGCCCAGGACCCTGCAGAATCAGGTGATGGGTCCCCAAAACACAAATGGTGGCACAATGAGAAATCTGGTGGTGGGCTTGGACGAAATGGAGGGGATGCTGTGTGATCTCTTGCTTTCACCTCTGTGGCAGGCACTGCTAAGGTGTGGGTCCCCGGGCCTTTTCTTGGCTCTGAGCCATCTGGTCAGGGAATGGGTAGGAAGCTGGCTTGCAAAAGATAGCCACGTCCCTGAGAAGGCTGTGTGGGCCCCAGCAAGCAGGTGGGCCGACCTGGGAGCAGGCTGGTGTTTCCATAGCATCCTGTCACACAGAGCCTTGCATGTTTCCTGAGTGTGGCCGGGATCCTCCCCACAGCTGGCAGCCCATGTTGCAGCAGGGAGCAGTGACAGGGGTACTGAGAACAGCAGAATATCTAGAAGTGAGTTCTTCATAACTATGGAACATAGGAGTCTTCCCTCATAGTGTGGCCCTTGACCACTACTGCTAGAGGTAAGAGCTAAGGCCCTGGAACATTGTCCTTACACAGCTGGAGTCTAGTGAAGGCCACAGAGCCACTGCCTGCTGCCTTTATGCACTGATGCGCTCCATTTCTCATTTTTAGATTGTTTTAACCTTTGAAAGCACAGATCCCAATGCAGAGGAGCTCCCAATTCTTGGAGTTCACAGACATTTGATCTGTGTTTGAAAATACCCTAATCCTTGTGCAGAATTCCAGAATGCCAAGATTTCCTTTCCATTGCTCATTTGTGGAGCTGGCCCATGATACCAGCTGGACTCTTGAACGTTCCTGACACACCATGGCCATCTTTTGAGGGTTCTGATTATGCAGACACATCCTGCCCCATCACAGTGCTCCAAGTCAGGCAGCTGCTTGCTTCTACACTAGACGGTCAAAGTCAGAGCCCAGGACTCAGCAAAGCACCTGGCACAGTGGTGGCCGCAGAATGAGATCTGCTTGTCTGGATATCAAGGCTGAGGGGCAGTGCACATGGAGGTTCATGCACATGGGGCAAAGCCCTTTAAGAGAAAAGCCCTTATTTTTGCTGTCTGCCTGATCCTGGATGGTTGAGAAACAATTGTGATGGGCAGTCACACTGCACTTGTGCAGGCCCAGGACACAGGAGAGTTTAGCCCTGGGCCTACATGGAGGGTAGGCAAGCACAGCAATTGTGTCCCCCAAAAGGACATCAGCGGCCACTGGTGTCGAGATCCATGGGAAGGTTAGAGCTCTGGGTCACATTCGTGGAGAGAGACACAGACAGCAGCAGAGACAAAGTAATCCAGGCCATGTGGCATGAGAAGATAAAGTGGCCCCCCAGCCCGGGGACCCTCCCATGGACCTCGCAGTCCTGAGCCTCCATTTTCTCATCTGTTCAGTGAAAATGAAGCCTCGCCTCCCAGGGATTTTGTAAACATTGGGAGACTGGCCGGGCGCGGTGGCTCACACCTGTAATCCCAGCACTTCGGGAGGCTGAGGTGGGTGGATCACAAGATCGACATGGTGAAACCCCATCTCTACTAAAAATGCAAAAATTAGCCGGGTGTTTTGATGTGCACCTGTTATCTCAGCTACTCAGGAGGCTGAGGCAGGAGAGTGGCTCGAACTCAGGAGGCGGAGGTTGCAGTGAGCTAAGAATGCCACTGCACTCAAGCCTGGGTGACAGAGTGAGACCCTGACTCAAAAATAAAAAGATCGGGAAGCTGTGCCCAACACACCAGAAGGTGGTTCCTTGGTGCCCGTGAGTGCCCTTGCCCTTCACCAAGGGTACTGAGCTACGTGCCCTGTGCCCTTGATGTGCACTGAGAATTCACTGCTTGCCACCTTCCGTCTGATTCTAATTTCAGCATTTCACAGCTCACTTTTGAAATAGCATCTTTCATCCCCAAATGTCTGTGCACATTGCAGAAATAAAAACAGCCCCTCTCTGAAGACAGAAGTGTGAGATCCGGGTTCTCTGTTTTCCTGGAAAAACAAGAGATCCAGAAGGAGAGATCGGGGAGGGGATGGGAAGTTTTGGGTCCAAATCAGGCTCAAGTTCAGTGAGCATGTATTTAGCTTCTGCTGTGTTCCCTGGGCTTTTGCACACAGGGTGTCATTTACCTTCCCCGTGGTCCTCTGGGGGAGGGTCAAGTTTCCACTGGCAGCTGAGGAAATGGAGGCTCAGCGATGTGGGAGATCCCATGTTCACGAGGCAGCAGAGCCAGGAATCAAACCCAGCTCTCCTTCCCTCTGCCACACAGCCCCCTCATCCGGCTGGTGCTGTTTCTACCCCTGTCCCCCACCAAGAGAAATGGATGCACAGATCCTCTGTATGAGATCCTGCAGGACCTTCTGCCCTGTCCTGCTTCACGCTCAGCTGATCTGGGTGATTCTGCGCCTGCTGTGTGTTTTCAATACCCCAGGGAAATGGTCTGGGTACCAGAGCTCAGCCTGGGCAGCTCTTGTCCATGATGCAAACTTACCACTCATGAGCGATCATCGGGAGGGTGCAGAGCAGGCAAAATCCAGACTTGACTTCCTGCCTTGAGCATGGCTGCCACCTGCCCGGCTCCCCCAGGTGGAGCAGAGGCAGGCTGGATAGAGGCTGAGTCAGAAGGGAGAGTCCTTGGGCGTGCAGGCTTGAGGACGCAGGCTTGTGAGATGAACCTGGCTGATGTTCAGTTTGGGCGTCACTCTCCTTAATGTACTGTAAACTGTCACTGCGGAAGAGCGCGGCGTGGATGTCACTTGTACTCACAGCTCTTGTTCTCCCTCCCCGGCTAGGTCCTTGCTGCAAAAGTGCTCAACCTTGTGCTGCCAAACTTGTCCCTCGGGCCCATCGACTCCAGTGTGCTTTCTCGGAATAAGACAGAGGTGAGAGGCTTTCCGAAAACCCAGGGGGAGCTTGGGTGGCTGCCCTTATGGGGAATCAGTTTCCGCTCCAGCCTTGGCATTCTCCGCTTCCCTTTCACCAAGGTCCCTTGCAAAGTGACGAGGACACAATGGGCATGAGACGTGGTTGGCTTCAGGTTTGGGTGGAAAGGGTGGGGTGGCTGTGATGCTGGAGCTGTGTTCTAAATGTGAATGGAACCAACAGTGGAAGTTGAGTATGTACCAGTCAAGTCTCTTGGTTGCAAGAGACAGAAACTCAAGTCAAGGTGATTTAAGCAAAAGCAGGGATTGTGTGGTGAAAGGAACTGAAGGCTTCAGAGATGGCTGGATCCAGGACGTCAAAAGTCTTATTCTCCATCTGTCTCTCCCCAGCTCTCATCTCCCCTGGTTTATCTTCATTCCCAGACAGGCTTCATTTCCCCCGTGAAGGCCAAGAAGGCTGCCAGCAGGTTTACCTGAGCAAACCCAGTGGAAAAACAGCACCTCTTTCTAGCAAAAGTCTCAGGGCTGATTCTTACTGACTGATTGTCCAGGCCTGGATTATTTGTCTAGGAAAGGTGGGTAGTATCAGCCCCACCCACTGAGAGTAGAGGAGGGGGATCCCTGGAGGTAACTCAGAATAGTGGTATCAGAGGTAGGACAGACCCACATTGCAGATGAGCAAACTGAGCCCCATAAGGTGGCAGGACTTGCCTGGGGTCAGCCAGTGGTGAGGCCAGCCTGGGAACTGGGATAGGTGTGGTCTCCAGGTGTGCTCTGTCTAGGCATGGGAAGGGCCCCTGTGGACTTGCAGCTAGTGTGTAGGAAGCATCCAGAAGACACTAGAATTATCTTCATGATTAAGCAAATAACTTTGCCACTCTTCTGCCTCAGTTGCCCTCTTGCCTTAGGAGTTTAAAATCATTGACTCACTGGCTCCCTTAAGGGGTCTGGGAAGTGGAGTGCAGTGCTCTGGATTCTGGTGAAGCTCCCAGGCTTCCTGGGCTGTTGGACTCTAGCTTCATTAAAAAATGTGGCCTCCTGGCCCTCTTAGTCACTTACAGTGGGCAACTCAAGGGGAATGGCCTGTGGTGTGTAGGAAAGAGACTTTCCAGATTAGGGATTGAAAGCCCCTAGGCCTCTGAGGGCCAGCTGCTTAAAAATCAGACTGGTGAGAGACTAGCGAGCCATGAGGCCTGTGCAGAGCCAGAGGGCATCTGATCTGTTCAAGCCATCCACATTAATTAAGAATTCTAATATAATTTGTTTTTTAAAGCCCACAGTGCCTCCCTAACCCACATCTTGGCACAGGGTTGGACCCATCAGGGGCCAGGTTATGGCCCCTGGTCTTTCTCTGAAAGAATATTTGAGTAAAGGAAAAAACTTTCGTTCCAAAAAGCAGATTCATACAGTGAAAGAGCACAACTTTAGGACCCAGAAAGACCACAGCCAATCAAATATACATAGTTTGATTTAATCTTGACATGAATGAGATTGACATTAACCCCATTTCACAGATGAAGAAACTGAGGCTTGGAGAGGTTAAATAACCTGTTCAAGATTGCACAGCTAGTCAGGGGCAGAGATGAGATTTTAGCCCATTTTATTCAAAAGTCCATGCGTTGGTGCCTCCATGTAGCTAGCATTTATGATCATTAAGCTCTGTTTCTTGTTTTATAATTGCTGTCTGCGCAGCGCGTGGCCATGGCCACTGCTCTGTGTATGGGACCCACTTTGTCAGGGAACTTCAGTGTGGGGCAGGGGGTCCCTCACCTGCCTGCATCCCTCATCATGGCTGTAGCTTGAAGGTGTGGTCTCAGGTAAAACCAGTGGTCTTTGTAGCAGTGGTGCCAGGACAACAGTGGGTTTGAGAAAGATGGGTGAGGGAGGGAGGGGCCTCCCTTTGAGACAAAGCACCCAGGCACAATTCCAAGTTGTTTATCTGAACACCTGAAAATACATGGGCAAAGAGGAAGAAAAAAGAAGGCACTAAAAAGAGATTCTAAACCCTTTTGTTTAAAAACATCCAATTTCATATCTTTTCTCTCCTTTTACAATAATGAAAAATTCCTTGGCCTTACTCAAGGATGGAAGCGCCTGGTGTCCTGCCCCACCCACAGCCCCCTGTCCACACCCTCCTGTGTTGGGTTTCTAGCTGGCCAGGTCAGTTATTTAGAAACACTAATAAATGTTCCTGCTGAGAAGACATGAGGAAAGGAGGTGGCTAGTCAGCCTGAAGGCTGGACTGCAGTAGGAAAAATGAAGAGCAAGCCTTTCCCTCCCTCTCCTGCTGCAGCTTTGCGTCTCCCTCTGAATGTTGTGCTGAGCTTTAAAAATAGCAATGCTAAAGGGAAAATGTGTTGGGAAAGGCATCTAACATCAGGGTGTCTTGAGGCACATCTTTAGCTAAGACATTTCCCATGGAACCCTGCAGCTATAAAAGCCTCAAACAGAAAGAAATGTTTGCCTAACAAGCTGAGTGAGCAGGACTAGTGGGGATGGGTTGCTGGCTGGGAGTCAAGGGTGCAGGGGCCTGAGACTCAAGGGTGTGCAGGCCCCAGGGAAGATCTGGAATTCCGTCTGTAGGGAAGCAGGTTGGCTCTGTTGCTGGAATGTCAAAAGCAGAATGTTTGGTATTTGCTGTGACAAGTGTTCTCACAATTCACCCAGGACTGCTAACAGGCTCTCTTCACTTGCCTTGCCCCACAGCTGCCACCCCACAGAGCCACGTTCTCCCTATATGTGTGAAGCCTTTAGGAAAAAAGGTATAAGAAGCCTTTTTATTGTCTCAACACCACCCAATGCACAGTTATGGCATCTTTCTTCTGTACCAGAAACTAGAGCTCTTCTATTCTCATCAGGGCCCCAGGAAGTCAGTCTTACTACCAGTATTTGCCGTTGTAGAAGTGTGGGCCCAGAGAGGACAAGTCACTTGCCCAAGGACACACAGCTACTCCCAGCCAAGTGCCCTTGGCACTCAAACCCAAGGAACAAAGAAGTTGCTACACAGATATTTATTATGTTTGTTGATACATTTGGAGTCCCTGATCAGAACACCAGAATACTGACATGGTAATCATTCCACCCCAAAAAGTGTTCATCAGAATGCAATAAATTCCTTCATAAGCTGAGAAGCCTTGAACTGATTCTAGAGTTCTATGGCCAAGGACACTGTAGGAGGAGGTGAGGAGGAGAGGTTGCTCAGCATCTGCCTGTGCCCTCAGCCATCCACGTATTCAGATGGAATGCACTGCTTCCTCTCCGAGGCCATCGAAGGGGTGGAGGTGGGAGGCAGAGAGGCCATGATTCGGAGCACAACTTGCTCTAGGAACCTTAGCTACTTATCTCTCTTTTTTTTCTTTTGAGACAGAGTTTCACTCTGTCACCCAGGCTGTAGTACAGTGGTATGATCTCTGCTCACTGCAACTTCCGTCTCCCAGGTTGAAGCGATTCTTCTGCCTCAGCCTCCTGAGTAGCTGAGACTATAGGCACATGCCACCACACCTGGCTAATTTTTGTATTTTTAGTACAGATGGAGTTTCACCATATTGGCCAGGCTGGTCTCGAACTCCTGACCTTGTGATCTGCCCGCTTTGTCCTCCCAAAGTTCTGGGATTACCAGAGTGAGCGACTGTACCTGGCCGTCTCTTGAGGCCACTTGTCTTCTAGAGCCCAGTCTCTGTTCTTTCTAAATACCCTGGGAGGCCCTCTCTGCGCATCTGCTAGTTTATATCCCCTCGGGCAGGCCATATGCTAAGTTCTGAGCACTCATGAGCCGTGAAGAGGGGCCACTTGGCCTCCTTTCATGTCTTCCCTGCCCGATGTTTTGGATGTGCACAGCGTTCAGGCGTCAGCCCCAGGTCACCCATTGCCTGCCTGTCCTGCACGCATGCTGCCCGCCTGTCCTGCACACATGCTGCCCGCCTGTCCTGCACGCATGCTGCCCAGAGGCCCTTGGAAGGCTCCTGCTGGGTCTTGGAAAGCTCGGCGGTGCTGAAGCCTTCGACTTAACTGTAACCATAGCTAAAGATGGGCCTCAGCCTCCCACTCTGTCCACAAGACACAGCCTCCCATGGGAGTTCCCTCCGAGAATGAGCTAAGGACTCCATTAAACTCGGTTTGCATAGCAATTTTATTTTGTGGCTCTCCATCGTTCATCACATTCCTCACAGCATACTTGTCTATTTGAGGCAGCTAAAAATTTACCAATGCCCTAAAAAAACAACAGGCACTAGAAAGTCTCTTGGGCATATGGCTCCATGTGGCGAGGGAGCGTGTGAATTGCTCTACATTGCTTTTGCACCCTGCACCACCCTCTGTGGATGTTCCAGCTCTGGACCTGCTCCCAGCCCCACTCCTGCCAGCCACCAGGCCTGGGAGAAGTGGCTCTGAGCTCACAAGAGGCAGATCCTGAAAGTTGGATGCTTTAATGGCAGCAGAAAACCAGGAACTGCAGAGACTGTCAGGGAAGCCCCAGCTGCCAGCAAGATACAGGACACAGTGAGGAGTTCTCTATGCCCAGCAGGCCCGGCTGAGCTTCTCTCTCAAATGCCTTTGTGCGTACTTGGGACATGCACATAGTAGGGCCTTAGCAGTGGAAGAAAGAAAGAAGATGTGGGGTCGGTTGGGCTCCTGCAGGAACATAGCCTGGGCAATGCTGTCCCAAAGATGTCTCTTGGCTGTTGTGAATAATGCTGCTGTGTCCATTCTTTTGGGTATGTACCCACAAGTGGGATTGCTGGGTCATATGGTGATTCTGCTGGTAATTTTGGAGGAACCACCCTGCTGTTTTCCAGAGCGCCTGTGCCATTTCACATTCTTGCCAGCAGTGCTCAAGGGTTCCAGTGTCTCTACATCCTCACCAACACTTGTTAGGTTGTGTTTTTTGACAGTAGCCATCCTAATGGGTATGAAGGTGGCGTCTCAATGGGACTTTGATTTCTATTTCCCTAATGGTTAGTGATGCTGAGTGTCTTTTCATGTGCTTTTGGCCATTTGTATGTCTTTCTTAGAGAAATGTCTGTTCAGATTCTTTGCTCATTTCTTTTCTTTTTCCTATTTATTGTCTATTGTTTTTCTTTTTCTTTCTTTTTTAAATTTTATTTTAGTTATGGGATACATATGCAGGATGTGCAGTTTTGTTATATAGGTGGTTTACAGCACCTATCAACCCATCACTTAGGTATTAAGCCCTCACATGCATTAGCTATTTATCCTGATGCTCTCCCTCCCTGTGCCCCTCCTTCTGACAGCCCCGGTGTGTATTGTTTTCCTCCCTGTGTCCATGTGTTTTCATTGTTCAGCTCCCACCTGTAAGTGAGAACATGTGGTGTTTGGTTTTCAGTTCCTGCATTAGTTTGCTGGGGATAATGGCTTTCAGTGTCACCCATGTCCCTGCAAAGGACATGATCTTTTTCTTTTTTACAGCTGCATAGTATTCCATGGTGTATATTACCACATTTTCTTTATCCAGTCTATCATTGATGGGCATTTGGGTTGATTACATGTCTATGCTATTGTGAGTAGTGCTACAATAAACGTACATGCGCATGTATCTTTATAATAGAATGATTTATATTCATTTGGGTATATACCCAGTAACACCCAAAAGGATTGCTGGATCAAATGATGTTTCTGGTTCTAGGTGTTTGCAGAATCACCACATTGTTTCCCAAATTGGTTGAACTAATTTACATTCCCACCAAAAGTGTTCCTAATTCTTCACAGCCTCACCAGCATCTGTTGTTTCTTGACTTTTTAATAATCACCATTCTGATTGGTGTTTAATAATCACCATTCTGATTGCGGTTTTCACTTGCATTTCTCTAATGATCGGTGATGTTGAGCTTTTTTTCATGTTTGTTGGCCACATAAATATCTTCTTTTGAGAAGTGTCTATTCATATCCTTTGCCTTTTTTTTGATGGGTTTTTTTCTTGCAAATTTGTTTAAATTCCTTGTAGATTCTGGGTATTAGACCTTTGTTAGATGGATAGAACGCAAAAATTTTCTCCCATTCCGTAGGTTGTCTGTTCACTCCAATGATAGTTTCTTTTGCTGTGCAGAAGCTCTTTAGTTTAATTAGATACCATTTGTCAATTTTTGTTTTTGTTGCAATTGATTTTGACATTTGCCTCATGAAATCTTTGCCCGTGCCTATGTCCTGAATGGTACTGCCTAGATTTTCTTCTAGGGATTTTTCTTTTTATATTACATCCTGCATTTTATTCAATTCCATATGACAAAAATAGTAACCTAGACTAAGACATCCATTTCAATCAGTAGATGTGTCTCTTCTAGGGTTTTTATAGTTTTGGGTTTTACATTTAAGTCTTTGATCCATCTTGAGTTAATTTTTGTATATGGTGTAGGGAAGGGGTCCAGTTTCAATTTTTTGTATGTGGCTAGCCAGTTTTCCCAGCACCATTTATTAAATAGGGAATCCTTCCCCCATTGCTTGTTTTCATCAGGTTTTTTGAAGATCATTGTAGATATGGAGTCTTATTTCTGAGATCTCCATTCTGTTCCATTGGTTATGTGTCTATTTTTTGTACCAGTACTATGCTGCTTTGGTTACTGTAGCCTTGGAGTATAGTTTGATGTAGGGTAGCGTGATTCCTCCAGCTTTGTTCTTTTTGTTTAGGATTGTCTTGCCCATTGTTTGCTTTGCTCATTTCTTAATTGGGCTGTTTGTTTTTTGTTGTTAAGTTGCAGGAGTTCTGTATATGCTCTGGATATTAACCCCTTAACTAGATATTAGCCCATACACAAATATAATTTGCAAGAATTTTCTCCCATTCTGTGGGCTGCCTTTTCCCTCTGTTGATTATGTCCTCCGAGGCATAAGGGTTTTTTTCTTTCTGATGTAGTCCAGTTTATCTATTTTTCTTTTGTTTCTTGTGCTTTTGGTATTATATCCAAGAAGTCATTGCCAAATCCAATGTCATGAAGTAGACACCATATTTTGGCTGAACCATGTGAAAGTAAACTACAGACACTGTAATCCTGAATACATCTGAATACTTTAGTCTGGGTTGCTCAAGAGGAAGGACTCAAAACAGAGGCTTTCGCAAAGGACCCCATGCCATTATCGCATTTAGGAAAAGTAACAGCCATTCCCCCTTGTCATCCTCCATCTAGTCTATGCTCCAATTGCCTCGGTTGTCACCGTTTGATTTTAAGAATTAAGATTGCATGATTTTGCTGTTCTGTGATCAGCAGTTATTAAAGTGGTCCTGCAAGACCCAGGTAATTCTTTCTTGTTTTTCTTATTATTCCTCAAATCCCTGGGCTACGAGAAGGTGGAGAACAGGGTGGCTGCTTTTTCCTTTCCCTTGGTGGTCACTCAGGAGCACTTCTGTGTTCAGAGCCAATTCCAGGGCCCTCCACTCCAAAGGACCAAGAGAGGTCTACTTTTTGCATCACTTCTGATTGTGAAGACCCCCAAGCTCTGCAAAAGGAATTCCGGAGGAAGAGGCAGTGGTGGGGCCAGGGTATGCAAACAGCTTTCCCCATTTGCCGGGGCTGCGACCTGCAGAGCCATATGTAGCTCACTTCTCTTAAAAGTAGATGCTGGGGCCAGACACTGCTGCTCATGCCTGTAATCCCAGCATTTTGGGAGGCTGAGGTGGGCAGATCACGTGAGATCAGGAGTTCAAGACCAGCCTGGCCAACATGGCGAAACCCCGTCTCTACTAAAAATATAAAAATTAGCTGGGTGTGGTGGCAGGTGTCTGTAATCCCAGCTACTCGGGAGGCTGAGGCAGGAGAATCACTTGAACCTGGGAGGTGGAGGTTTCAGTGAGCCAAGATCGCGCCATTGCACTCCAGCCTGAGTGACAAGAGTGAGACTCCAGCTCAAAAAAAAAAAAAAAAAAAAAAGCAGATGCTGGGATGTCCAGGAGTTCAAACCTTCATAGTAAATAGTAATTTGGGGGAAAGAATGCTCATTAATTTGCATGTCCTTAAGTGGCAACTCAGAAATGTAGGCTGATCCTTGATCATTCTCTTTATGTCCAAAATGGTACTGTAGCTTCCAGGAGAAGAGAATGTGAAGCAACATCTTCTTTCCACATGGCCCTGGTCTGGTTCAGGAATTTCAACCACACAGGCTGGGGGCTGGCTGGGTTTGGCCCAAGGCAGAGTGAGGTCATGGTGGGGACTTGGCCTCCTGGAAGGCAGGGCTTGCTTGGGTCTCTCAAGCTGGCTAGGCTTTCTGCTGAGTCAGGCAGAGCCTACCTCCCTTCTGCCACCCTGCAGGCAGCTCACCACACCAACAAACTTTCTCAGGGTTCCCACTCCAGCCAGGCTGGAACTGGAGGCTGTGATATCCCATGAGTTGCCCTGTTGTCCCTCTCACCCAGGCCCATCAACCGCGGTGGGACAGAGGGGAAAGAGGCGGTGGCCTTGGTGGGAAGAGCACAGGCTTCCAAAAGGACCTGAGTCTGGACCCTGCCCCATCTCCTCAGCGTGACCTTGGAAACCACACTCGGTCTCGCCCACCCTCAGATCCCTCTGGGTGTCCACACAGCTGCCTGGCACAGTGTGGACCCTGGCAAGTGGGATTCTTGCTATCACAGCTCTGAGAGAGGCCCATTGAAGGAGGTGTTGGCAAAGATGCAGGAGCCCAGGAAAAAAAGTGCAGATGTTGGCAAGGGTGTCTGGGCACCTGTCCACAGGAGGAAACACTTCACCTGGGCCTTGAAGAGAGAGAACAGGGTTGTTGGCAGACAAGAGAAAGGGCATGGAAGGGGATGGTGGAAATGGAGACGCTGGGGCCAGTCTTAGTGCAAACGACAAGCACACGAGGAAAGGGATCTGGGGCTGACACACATGGGACCAGGGAAGGTTGCCTGGAGGAACGGCAGCTGAGCCCAGGGTTGACAGGGAGGGAGAAACTCCACTGGCAGCCAAGGAAGAGGTCTGAAGGCTGAGGGGACACGCTGTGCAAGGGCCCTGGGGTCAAGGGGAGTGGGGAGTGTTAAGGGAGGGCAGGGACGGAGAAGAAGTTACCAAGAAGTTGGGGCTTTGCCCTGCAGCCCCCATGGGAAGCGCCACAGGGTTCTCCACAGAGGGGGACAGGTACAGATCTGTGAGTCTGAAACGGGACCTGCCTTGCCTGCCCGAGACCCAATGCCGTGAGCCCTCTGGGGGCTTACAGCAGTGCCCAGGGTGCTACAGGCTTGGGGAAGGAACGTGTGGGAGAGGAAGCACACCAGGGCCACGCCAAGCACAGCTGTTTCCAGCCTTCAGCGTGTTCCAAATTCAGGCCAACTTCCACAGGACATTGACATTGTTTTGTTTTTAAGGCAAAAACAAAACAACAAAACAAAACATTACTCTTGTCCAGGCTGGAGTGCAGTGGTGTGATCTCAGCTTACCGCAGCCTCCACCTTTTGGACCCAAGCAATATTCCCATCTCAGCCTCCCCAGTAGCAAGTACTACAGGCACACTCCACCACACCAGGGTAATTTTTTTTTTTTTTTTTTTTTTTTTTTTTTGTTGTGACACGGTTTTACCATTTTGCCCAGGCTGGTTTTGAACTCCTGGGTTCAAGTGATCTTGGCCTCCCAAAGTGCTGGAATTACAGGCATGAGCCACTGCTCCTAGGCTACAGTACATTCTTCTTTGTGTTTAGGATATTCCATGGGCCTGGGGTTCAGCATGATACACTGAAGGAAAGCAATGTCAAGCAGCCCCAAAAGCGAGTTGTCGGGGCTTCACGTGTGCCAGCAGAAAAGCCGTTCACTGAATGAAATGATGAGGGCCTGCAGTTTCTCTGAAGGTCCCAGGTCTCATTACCATTGTGGACAGTCCCTTGGCCAGCAAGTGGCCAGCGGTTCCCAGCTGGCGTGAGGTGTGTGCTGGTCTCTCAGTACCCAGAAGTGCTACTTCTTGGGCTGGATTAGGGAATGGCTTGCTTATTCATCCATTTCACCAGCGTTTACTAAGGGCTTCCCCCGTGCCAGCCATCATGTGGGTCACGCAGAGGGCAGGACAGACAGAGCTCTGACCCTCAAGCAGGGCAGACATGCGGGAAGAGATGCGCTGATTACAGACCAGGCCAAGTGCTGTGTGGGAGAAGGGCTTTGGGACAGCAGAGCCTGTGAGAGTCTCGGAAGGCCTCCCCTTCAGGGTGAAGGCTGAGCTGAGGCCTGAAAGTGGAGTAGACAGTGTTAATTAGGCTAAGAGCGGAAAAGCTGTTTGTGATAGGAGACAGAAGCTCTTTGCACCATAAATTATGTCTCCTATTCAAGACAAAGGTGGGAAATGAAGACATCATCTCTGTAAATACCTGCCAGTTCCTGTTAGGGTTCCTGCAGGTTTCTAAATTTCACAGAGATCACTTGGGTAGAGTTGTCGTGCATTCTTTCTCTATTATGCCAGAGAAGGCTTCCCTGTATTGGAAACAGATGGATTAAGAGAGATCTAAACAATCGAGGAAGAAGGTGGGAATTCCAGGATGGGCTCTAAAGTGCAGGTGGAAGGGTGAGGCTTCCGTAGGAAAAGGGAGGAGACTACAGGGAGGGAGGGGCAGGAAGAGCCAGCTTTGGACGCACTTACAGGGATGAAGCCTGCTGGGTTGTATTTCTCTGTGATTAGGGGTGCATTCGGGAGGGTACTGCCTGTCTGTGCCCAGAAGGGCTCTCCCATGCCCTCTGGCTGGCTGTGAAGGGCAGTAACCTCTGGGCCCCACCAGTTCACTTCACCATCTGTCAGGCCCATCGGCTCATGGTCCTTACCAGGGACCACTCCTGCCTTTTCTGAGAGCACTAGTGCTTCTGCCACATGCATAGCTCCTGGCTCTCTCTGCCCCAGCGCTGACCTTCACCTTCTCTCGAGACAGGCAGCAGAGCATGATGAGTGGCTAAAAATGCTGATGGCAGTGGTAGAGTGCCTAGGTTCTTACCTTGGCTCTGCCTCTTACTTGCTGTGTAACCTTGGGTGAGTCACCTAACCTCTCTGAACCTATCTCCTCCTGTGTGCAAAGGTAATAATAATAGTTCCTATGTCACAGGGTTCCTGTCAAAATTAAATGAGCAAGTACAAGCAAAGCACTTGCTACAGCACCTAGTAAAAGAAGAGTCAAGGGCTCCACACATTTGCTACAGCACCTAAAGAGTCATGGGCTCCACGCATTTGCTATTTTTCATAGTATTCTAATTAAACTGTGATATTGCATTTCATCATGGAACGGTTTAAAAAAAAATGGGTCAAGAGATTTGACTGCAGGGGGTTGTGTCTAGATTTTCCTCAACCATAAGTGTAAGAAAACTCCCAGCTGAGGATTGCAGCTGTATTTACTGGGCGTTAGTGCAAAGTTTCTTCCCACAGAGAGACAGTGCTGGAAATTCAGAAGCCCCAGCTGGTATATTCCTGGCTGTCAAGCTCAACAGGAGGCCAGCTTGTGAAACTTAAAACCCAAGAGGAAGCTTTGCAGTCCCCTGGATGGGGAAACTGAGGCCCAGGAAGGGGTAGAGCCTTACCATACTCCCAACCACCACCCTGGGGGGGAAAAAGACTTCAGCTTTCAGCCAGTGGGGGCTCCCCAGGAAATCAGTTACCTAGAACCATGAGGAGGGGGTCACTTGGACCTGGGTCTCCAGCTTGGGCTCCTGCTTCCAGCTGCCGTGTCCCCAGCAGACCCTGGTCTCAACTGGTGGGAGCCATGGCGGGCTAAACAGGAAGGTGGGGATGTGAGAGATGGTGCCAAAGCCTGGGCCTTTGTTACTTGTTTTTAGTTAAACTTTTCATTTAAGATCACTGTAACTCACAAGCAGTTGTAAGAAATAATACAGAACCATTCCATGTACCCATTACCCAGTTTCCCCTAGCAGTGACATTTTGCAAAACAATAGGACCATATCACAACCAGGATACTGACCTTGACATAGTCAAGTCACAGATGGCTCCATCCTCACAAGGACCCCTCTAGTTGCCCTTTTACAGCTGCATCCACTCCCCACCCTACCCACACCCTCCTCGGCCCTGACAGCCGTGAGTCTGGTCTCTGTTTCTCTAGTTTTGTCACGTGAAGAACAAAACATCAGGGGAATCAAGCAGTGTGGAATCTCTGGGGACTGACACTTTGGTCCTTCGTATTGAATGAATGAGCTCATGTTCTGGGCTTTGGCCTGGTTTGAGAGGAAGGGGCCTGGCTATCTCCTTCCTGGGAGCCACAAGACACACTCTTAGAACTTTTGGTGGATTGAGACATTAAGCTGGTCAAAAAACCAAGGCCGTTGTGATTGGGCCAGAACTGCTGCTTGAGGGGAGGGTTTGGGCCCTCTGTTCCTCAGTCTCCCCAGGTGGTACAGCCCGCCCCCACCTCCTGGTCTCAGTTTCCCTCTGCCCTTCACCTCCAGTCTGGGCTGTAGTTCACATCAGGGGCCTGCCCTTTCCCCGATACATCTGGTGGCTGGGCCCCAGGCCCAGAATAGGCCATTGTGTAAACAGGGCCTACGTGATCAAGACATGAAAACAAAGCCAAGAGCAGGAAGCCGCTTGGGCCATCAGTGCAATTAAACTCAGAAGCAGAGTCCCTGAGGGCCTGCTGTACTTGGGACACTTGGGGTCAGCGGGGCAAAGTAGAAGGCTGCTGCAGGAAGGAGGTGGTCATAAGACATCGCTGGCAGCAGAGGCGAGGGTGCGGCCCCCACCCCACAGGTCCCACAGGAGCCCTAGAGACAGCATGGAATGGGCAGTGGCCTAGCCCAGGGCATAGCCAGCCTGCTGGAACTCAGGCCCCCAACAGCAGCAGCCTAACAAGGAGAGGAGATGACTTCTTGGCATCAGAACACCCATCTTACTGCTCTAGCATCCAGTTGTGAACTTTGTCCACATGGCCCTGACTCTCTCTATGGGGCAAGGGGAAAATAAACCCTTGATACAGTGTGCACACAGCCCCTGGCTACTTTCTGTTGGCCAGAAGTTGGTCATGTGACCACACTTAGCTGCAAGGGAGGCTGGGAAATGTAGTCTCTATTCTGAGCAGTTGTGTACCCCAGGAAACATCAAGGTTCTGTAGGGGAGAACAAAAATTGGGGCAACTAACAGGCAGTTTAACAAGCCTCTCTGTGCCGTAGTTTCCTCCTCTGTGTAATGGAGAGAATGAGAGCAATTCCTCATATAGGGCAGTTATGGAGGTCCAGTGAGTTACTGCACACAAAAACACTTAGTGCTGGGCAGACAGCCAGAGCTCAGACATAGCTATTATTATTTTTATTACTCAATGACACCCTGCACGTTGCAGCCCAGCACAAGCTGGTAGATGCTGCTGCTGTTGGGGACTCCACTGACCCCAAACCCTAGGCTTTTTTACGGGCCACACAGCCCTTCTTCCCTCAGGGCTCCTGGCTGACCCTGGGGAAGCACCCCCTGTGGCTGGGCCTGGCCACAGGCCCCTGTGCACTGCTCTGCCAGTCCTGTGTCCTCACAACCTCCAAGCAGATGGTCTGGCCCAGCAGGATTCATGCCAGCTCAGCTGCAGGAAGTGGCTAATCTGTCTCGTGTGGCTTTTCACAAATGGTCTGGTTTTTGGTGCTCAGTCCCCAGCATGGGAAGGAATCCAGGGATGGCAGGGGTGACTGCAGGACAGCCTCTCCCACTTGGTATGGTCTGGAATTCTGGACTAGGCCCTGTAGGGGTGGTAACAGAAGGGCATGTAGCCCAGCTCTTGGAAATGCTGAGTCCTAGCACAGTGGGCATCCTGGTTGCCTGGGGAGCAGCTGGCAGCATGTTTTTTCCTTGTCCCCACATACGCTCTGATCCTCACTCCGTTCTCACCATGTGGCCCCTCCCCAACCCACCGAGAACCCACTGACAAGGATGACAAATATGAGTGAAAAAACATCATGAGGCCAGGTGTGGTGGCTCACTCTTATAATCCCTAGCACTTTGGGAGGCTGAGATGGATGGATCACCTGAGGTCAGGAGTTTGAGACTAGCCTGGCCAACATGGTGAAACCCCGTCTCTACTAAAAATACAAAAATTAGCCTAGTGTGATGGTGGGTGCCTGTAATTCCAGCTACCTGGGAGGCTCAGGTAGCAGAATCGCTTGAACTGGGGAGGCAGAGGTTGCAGTGAGCCACGATTGTATCACTGTACTCCAGCTTGGGTCACAGAGCAAGACTCCATCTAAAAAAAAAAAAAAAAAAAAGAATAAGAATCAAGGGCTCACTCTTGCCCCTATGGGCCTGAGAGATTCCTAGAAACTTCTCTCCAGATCCTGTGGGGCAAATGCCAGAGATCAAGGCAGTGGAGGCTGAGCTGTCTCTATGGAGGCAGGAGGAGTGAAGCCAGAAACCCAAACAGGCCAGGGAGAGCAAGGACAGGGGACAGAGCAGCCCCTTGAAAGGCAGGCTCCATGGGCTAGTGGTTGAGGAGGGAGGACCCACATCCCTTAGAGGGGCAGAGATGGCCTTGGGCACCGCCAGGGCCCAGGCCTCCCTGTCAGAGCCTCTGACCACCCTGTGCAGCCCTGGAGGGCACTGAGGCCAGAGCCCACTGTAGCTCAGACCTGCCCTTGGGTGTCCCTCATTCCAAAGCCCATCATCAGTGCCCGGCCGAAGCCCCTCCCAGGGACTCCTAGCACAGGCCCTCGCTTTCCAGCACAGACCCCAGTAAACTGTTCCTGCAGTTTACAGTTTGCCCCTCATCCAGTTCCACTAGGTGGACACCATATCAGCAGAGACAGAGAACAAAATGAAATGATAAAACTGCTACAGAGCTACTTTTTAATGAAATAATTGATGTGAACAATATGCTGCTGCTTATATTTTTAAAAATACAAATTAATACTTGAAATTTTCTGTCTTTTTTTTTTTTTTTTTGGGATGGAGTCTCACTCTGTCACCCAGACTGGCGTGCAGTGGCTCCATCTCGGCTCACTGCAAACTCCACCTCCCAGGTTCAAGGGATTCTCCTGCCTCAGCCTCCTGAGTAGCTGGGATTATAGGTGCTCGCCACCAAGCCCAGCTAATTTTTAATATTTTTAGTAGAGACGGGCTTTCACCATGTTGGTAAGGCTGATCTTGAACTCCTGACCTCAAGTGATCCACCTACCACGGCTTCCCAAAGGGCCGGGATTACAGGTGTGATCCACCGTGCCCAGCCGATACTTGAAATTTTCTACAGGCACCCATGTGTATGTGAAACGCTCAAGCCTGAAAGGAGAGGCAGTACAAGTGGTGCAGATAAGGTTTGTGGATGAACTCCGCTGGCCCTCAGAGCCACACCCAAGCCTAGCGGACCTGAATGGAATCAACCTTACAGCCCAGAGCAGAAGGAAAAACTACAGGGAAATAGGAATGGCCTATGGAAGGGAGCCCCGCCCATGCTGATGGAACTCTCTCCTTCTTCCTCCAGGTCGACATTTATAACTCAGACCCCCTGATCTGCCGGGCAGGGCTGAAGGTATGCTTCGGCATCCAGCTGCTGAACGCCGTCTCTCGGGTGGAGCGCGCCCTCCCCAAGCTGACTGTGCCCTTCCTGCTGCTCCAGGGCTCTGCCGACCGCCTGTGTGACAGCAAAGGGGCCTACCTGCTCATGGAATCAGCCAAGAGCCAGGACAAGACTCTCAAGGTGAGCAACTGCCACCTCCCATTTCCTCGAAAGGTTGGGGGGGCGGGGAGGCAGCACCCTTTGGGGCATATCTGCCCAGACCCCTGAGGGCCAACTCCCAGGTGTCGGGACCAGCCTGCTTGGCCAAGAAATAAATACAAGGAATCCCAGCCGCCTATGAATTTCAAGAGAAAACTCGAGTCATTTGCTGATTGTTTTGAATGAATGAGCCTCAAAGGGAAAAGGAAAGAACAATCAAAAGATGTTATAGGCAAGAAAAGAATCTGCAGCTGGGCACTGAGCAAATCACATCTCCCAAGAGAGACATGTCCAGGCTCCAAGGACACATGTGATGCCCAAGCCTCCCTCTGCACCAGCAGTGGCTGTAGTCTCCCAGGAGCTGTGGCCACCAGGGGGCTCAGGGCACACAGGTGCTGGCAGGACTTGATGGAGCCTGATCTGCAAAGGGACCTACCAGAGCTGGCCCTCTAGCTAGAGGCCCCGAGGACAGACCCTGCAGCTTGATTATGTGGAATACTAGATACCAAGACTGCAATGGACTAACTCAAAAGGCCTCTTAATAAGATGAGCAATGTGGTTCTGGGATCTAGACATGCTCATTTTGTTTGTCTGATTCATGAGAAAAGCCTCCTGAAGGGAGGAACACCTACCAGGTATTCATCAAGTGTTATCCCTGGAGATGCTCTGTGCTGGGTTTGGCAGGCCAAGCCCAGGGGCATATTTACATCCTGGTCCATGCAGTTGGGGCTCCCTGGACTGTGCTGCCCTGGGCCTGCACCCTGGGTCAATGACCATTTTTCACTAGGTTATAAAGAGACCAGGTAAACTCACTTCAGCTCACACACCCACTAAGTAGAGAGCTGGGATTGGAACTGAGATTTCTGGACTCAAGCCCCATCGTTTCTCTTCTCTCCTCACTGTGCAGACAAAGGCTTATATCTTTGCAAACTGTCAAGTGCATCCCTGGCATCATTACTGATTTGCAGATGCTGACCTGTACCAGCTCTGGTGTAGACTCATAGGTGAAGAGAAAGAAGTGAAAAAAAAAATGAAAAAAAGGGAAAACTGGCTCTTATTAACACTGGAGAGTCTAAAAACACTGAGCCAGGTGTGGTGGTGCATGTCTGTAATCCCAGCTACCCAGGAGGCTGAATAGCGGGCATCACTTCAGCCCAGGAGTTTGAGACCACCCTGGGCAACACAGTGAGACCCCATCTCAAAAAAAAGTTTTTTTAATTTGAGACAGAGTCTTGCTCTGTCACCCAGGCTGGAGTGCAGTGGTTCAATCTCGGCTCACTGCAACCTCTGCCTCCCAGGTTCAAGAGATTCTTCTGCCTCAGCCTCCTGAGTAGCTGGGATTACACGCACCTGCCATCATGCCTGGCTAATTTTTGTATTTTTAGTAGAGACGGGGTTTCACCATGTTGGCCAAGTTGGTCTCACTCCTGACCTCAGGTGATCTTCCTGCCTCAGCCTCCCAAAGTGCTGGGATTATAGGCATGAGCTACCATGCCCAGCCCAAAATAAATAAATAAATAAATAAATAAATGTAAATATATATGTAAACATATATATATTGTTTTTGAGATGGAGTTTTGCTCTTGTTGCCCAGGCTGGAGTGCAGTGGCACAATCTTGGTTCACTGCAACCTTTGCTCCCTGGGTTAAAGCGATTCTCCTGCCTCTGCCTCCTGAGTGGCTGGGATTACAGGTGCCCACCACCATGCTTGGCTAATTTTTGTATTTTTAATAGGGATGGGGGTTCACCATGTTGGTCAGGCTGGTCTTGAACTCCTGACCTCAGGTGATCTACCCACCTTGACCTCCCAAAGTGCTGGGATTATAGGCATGAGCCACCACGCCTGGCAAAATATATTTTCTAAAAGCCAGTGGAAGACTGCATTCATTGGTGAGAGCATCACTCAGACCACACCCTTACACCAATGTGAACCCTTGCAAGTCCCTGCGAAAGGAGTCCACTAAGATTGTTTATTCATTCACCCAGCTATCCACTCATTGCTTCTTTAATTCAAGTGTTTATGGGGCCCTAAGTTTGTGGTGGGCCCAGAGAACAAGACAGGCAAAGACTCTGCCCTGCCACCGGGAACCTGTATCCTGGTGGGATGAGCAATCAACAAATAAATGAACGGATGATGATGGAGAGTGTAGTGCAGGGATAGAGGTGGACAGGGAGGAAAGCAACACTTTAGATGGGGATGGGACAGCAAGGCCTGCAGTCTGCCAGTGAGAAGAGCCAGTGGAAGAACCTTCCAGACCGATGCAAGAGTGAGGTTGAGGACCCGAGGCTGGCATAGGCACGCAGCCACGAGAAGAGCAGCCAGTGAGGACACACCAGAAAGGGGGGCTTGTCGGGGGGCAGGGGAGCTCCACCACCTAGGAAGTCTAGACGTCTTCTCTTGGTTAGATGAGAAGCCACCCGAGCATTTTGAGCCAAGGAGTGATGTGCTCTGATTTCCATTTTAAAAGCATCCCCCAGTGGCCATGGGGAGGCAGGAGTGGGGGTAAAGAGGAGGTGGGGGACAGTAACAACCAAGGCAGGGGAGGCCAGGCAGGGTGGCAGACAGTGAGATCACTGTCATGAAGAATGAACCCTGGGTTCATTCAATGAGGCGACTGTGATGAGACCAGAAATGCCAGGCAGAGACTGACGTGAGCAATGGCCGGAGTCCACCTGGAGATGCCTGTTAGAGTTGCACTGAAGTCTGGCAGTGCCCACCAGGAATCTGGATGAGGATGGTAGGTCGGCAGTCTAGAGACAGAAGGGAAGTCTGGCTGGAGATGTGAATTCCAGAGTCATCAGCCCAGGGTGGATTTTAAAACCACTGGATAGGCGAGGTGACCAGGGAGAGTGAAGGAGGGCACAGTCAAGCCTGTAGTCCAGCTGCCTGCAGAGGCCATTGGGTGGGGTGAGCCCAGACTGAGAAGGCACTGCCAGTTGGGAGAAAATCAGGAGAAGTTAAAGCCATGGAACCATGAGAGAAAGTGTTTCTAGAAGGTAAGAGTGAGCAGCTTATGAATGATGAGCACAGCATCCCCTGACACGGCAATGGAAATCCCCGGAGACCTCGCCAGGATAGCCACCGTGGGTTGGCGGGAATGGAAGTCAGCTTGGGATGAGCTGAGGACCCCGTGGAGGTCATAATGTGAGGCCAGGAGTGGAACCCCCTCCTTTGAGAAGGTTGACTGACTCGGAGACAAGGAAACGGCTCCAGGGATGGGGAGAGATGTGGAGTGAAGGAAAGTTGCATTTGAGAAAGGAAGTTCAGGAACATGTTGGGACATTGTAATGCATTTGAACCATCATCTGATAGAAAAGTATTGGCCTTCTAATGATGGAAGGTGAGGGCCACATCCTCGGGGCACATGGAGAGGGTCTGGAGAAGACTGCAGACCCCTGCCCACTGCCCGTGGTCTCTGCTCCCCGCACCTGCCTCTGATGGTATAGCTCTGATTCTGTGTCTCTCCTCATTGCAGATTTATGAAGGTGCCTACCATGTTCTCCACAAAGAGCTTCCTGAAGTCACCAACTCCGTCTTCCATGAGATAAACATGTGGGTCTCTCAAAGGACATCCGTGGCAGGAACTTCATCCCCACCCTGAATGCACTGGCCGGTGCCCAGCTCAGGGTCTAGGGGGACACAGGCAGGGGAAGGGCAGAGATGGCTTCGCAGATGTGGCTTGCAAAAACAAACAAACAAAAACCCCAGAAATTGGAGAAATCCCTAGCACAATTTACTAAAAAATAACAAAAAGACATTTTTGTTATACATTAGGCTGTCAGACACTGGACCTACCTTCATGGGTAGACACTTTATGCAAAAAAAGAGAAAGGTCCCAGGTGATTTTTCACAGAGAATGTGCTAAAATATCCACTTAAAACAAAGCCAAGCCTCTGCCCTGCCTCTCCCAGTTCCCACAAGGGTTCCAGGAAGTCCTGGTATTCCCAGGACACCAGACTGCAATAACTGGAAGCGCCTCCCTCCTGCCCACCCCTTGCTCGCGCCCCAGCATCCTCTCTCACTGGCCTCCACTTGGTGGCCTTTCTCTGGCCATGTGATGAGGTGGCTGCTGTCTCCACAGGGGCCAGCTCCCTGGGGCAGACTCATGTGCCCCTCTGAGACCCAGAAAATGCCCAGCACTTCCTCCAAATGAGTAGCCACCCATGACTTTGTGGGCTCCTTGTCAGCCCAAGGCCAGGCTTTGCAGAGGGGAGGGGGGTGAGGCTTAAGTCAGAAAGAGAACTGAGCAGGAAACTGAGGCTCTTCTTTGCCCCCTGCCCTTCCCCTCCTGCCAGGGGGAGGCTGAGGTTGGCCCCTGAGTACTATCTGTACTCACAAAGGCTGCTTTTCCTCCGGAGTCACTAATTTTATCTGATGCTATGAGAGAATTGTATTGAAGATGAAATGTCTAATATATAATGTATATTTTAAAGCAGAGACTATTTTGGTGGGTAGGTGGGAGGGAGCAAGGTGAATCCGAGCAATCAAAGGAATTGGAGCTTGATGCTACTGTATAGAATTGGATGGGTTGGGTGGTGGTGGGGCCAGAAGGCCCTGTGCTCCAGGAGCTGAGCCAGCAGCCCTAGAGAGGGGATTTGCCTGGGCCTTTCCTATGGGCAAGGTCTGGTGCCCTTCCTGCCCTTCTGGGACCATGGAGCAATGGCAGCCCATAGGGATGTGGTCCCTGGGCTTGGGCCTACGTATGGCCCAGAGCTACCCTGAGACCGTCAGTGCTAGCAGCACAGCTACCTCTGGTGGCAGGAGAAGAGAGGCCCAGCACAGGGGCAGGCCAGGCCTCCCTGCCCAGGTCTTCACGGAGCACTCAGTGACCCAGAGCAGGGAATGGAGGTAACCCCAGCCCTGCCCCAGGCCACAGCAGGACAGGCCAGGCCAGGCCTCACCCAAGGCCAAGGCTGGCATCACCTTTCGAAGCTGAGGCCCTGGGCCTAGTCTGCCCTTCTCAGGTGCCAACACCACCCAGCCCTGCCCTTGGCCTCACTTGGTGCCAGCAATAAGTGGGGGGTCACCGCCTCGGGAATACTTTCACCTTCTAAATGGGACTTGCTGTTACCTCAGGAGGCCCCTTAGTGCAAATATGACCCTGGTCAGGGTGTTGCCACCGTTGAAGCCCTGCAGAAGGTGCAATCTAGGGATCCTGGGGCCACAGAAGAGGGGGCCACTTCCCACCAGGGCCCCCAACATGACGTCTAGGCGTCGGGGGCTCCTGCCCTTCTTCCTCCCGCAGCAGGAACTGCCACTGCTCTCCCAGGCCCTGTTCTGGAGGCTAACCTTGGTCCCTAGAGAGTGCACCCCTCCACCCTCCCTCCAGCAGCCCTGAACACACCATGGCAGAGCCAGGAACGGGTCACCCTGCTGAAGATCACTCTGTGCCCTAGGGCAGGAGCCAAGCCCTCACTCGACATGGGGCCGGTGGGGGCCTGGGTGCTGACCCGGCCCAGGTCCCCACAGAGCACCTTCTGTAGTTCCAGCTTGTCTCCCTGGCTTCTCTTTGAAGGAGAAAAATGTAAAATGCATGCTGAGAGAGAAAGCCAGTCCTGCCTGCTCAGTCAGCCCCAGCAGCAGGGCAGCCATGGGAATGTTTCTGCTTCTCAGGAACAGAAGACCAGGAACCCTTTCCCAAAGCCCAGAGAGGCCCTGGGCTCAGATCTGCAATTCTCCCCAGGAGCTGTGATAGAGCAGGTCAGACAAAAGTCCCTACGCCTCCCCGCCGCCTCTCCCAGATGCATGTGATGCCATTGCCATTCCCCAAATTAAATATCGGCATGTGGCCTGACCAGGGACTCTTTAGAAGCATGACATTATTTATATGAAGGCTCTCACAGACACATATGACACTTCAGTAGTATTTGCATTCCTGGTTAAAGAATCACCAACATTTAAAAGGAAAACCTTTCTGAAATTAGGACTCTTTCATGTCATCTGGAAGGGGCTGGTACATCCACCCACCATGTCTGCCTGCTGGGTCAGCAGCCTGCACAGGGCCCTGTGCGTGAGCGTGCCTAACATCTCACACGTGGCCACTCCAGAGCCGGTCCCTGTGTTGGAAAGCCGTGAAGCCTTGAGTTGAGTTCCTTCTCGATATTGACAGCTCCGTGCTGACATTCTGAGCTCTGGAATTGCACCAGCACAGGGATGGGGAGGAAATGAGGTTTGGAAGGGATGCCAGGTCTTGCACAGCTTGGCCTCAAGAAGGTGAGAAGAGGGCAAAGGCCAGGAGAGGATCCAAAGGCCTGGGACACAAGCACCAAGTGCCACTGTCAACACAGCCTGGTCCATACAGAAATGGGTTTCATGCCCGGAAAGCTTTTTAAAGAAAGATGCCACCTGCGGCTGGTGATGGCCACAACCCTACTGGCCTCAGTTCCTTGAAGCGGCGAGGGGTAGAGAGTCAGCCTCCCTCCCTTGCCGCAGTGACCCAGCTTCCCTCCACTTCTGGGTGGCTCTGGGCTCACTGAGGCAGCACTGGTGGGTGCTCTGAAAACCCACAGGCTCTGCTCGGACCCCACCCCCAGGCTGACGCAGGTCCCATCTCACTCTCTTCTTTCACTAATTGCTAACATAGACCTTATTGGGATCACAATGGCTTCACAAGCCAGCTGTCAGGTTTGCTATGTCACTGCGGCTTGGTCACATCCCTGCATGTATACTGTCTGCAGGGCACATATGTATCCGTTTAGAGCTAAAGGAATCAGTGTACACTACAGCTAATCCTAATAAACCCGATGTTTTCGGAATGGCATCTGTGTCTGTCATAGCAGCCTTGGACCCTGGATGGCAACCTTCCTTGCAGAGAGCACAGCAGGCCCTTTTTGAGACAGGTTGAGCCCTGGCTGAGCCACGCCTGTCACCTGATAGCAACTCCAGCAGTGCTTCCTGGATCAGCATGTGTGAAGTTTTTATCTTCTCCCATCCACACCTGGAGCAGATTTCAAAACACACATACCCACTTGCAGACCCTGCCCTGTCACTGGGGAGGACGAAGCCCAGGCTGCCCCCTGCGCCAGCTTCACGTGGCTTGGGCTTCCTCCAGGGCCCCATGTGGGGCCTCAGCCCTCCCTCCTCAGCATAGGGAACCTGGCCTCCTGCTGCTTGGCATCTTCTACACCCCTCTCTGTTCCACACCCACACCTGGCCCAGCCGCTTCCCTCCTGAGAGTGGCCAGGATCATGTGGCTTCACCAGCATTTGAGGGACAGCAACAGCGCCCTCCTTGGCAGGCCCCACTTTCTCACCTGCACCCAGTCTGTTTCCACACGGAGGCGAGAGGTCTGTTAAAGTACGATTCAGACTGTGGCCCTTCTCTGCTCAACATCCTCTGGTGGCTACCATCTCACCTCAATAAAAATAAAGGCCGTGGTTCTTGCTGACCTACGGGCTCTGGGCCTTTGGCCTCCCCTCTCCCCATCCTCCAAGTCCACTCGGTCCTCACTATGCTGGCCTCCTCGCGGGCCGTATTCTTAGTGAGGCTCTCCCCCAGGCCCTGCCCTGCCTTCTCCTCCTCCAGTACATTTGTCGACATCTGACATGACAGATCTGCTTGTGCTCTGTCCCCTCCCATGGGTATGTGAGCTGCAAAAGGGCATGTCCCTGCACTATACCTCTGCCTGCTTCCCAGAAGGTCCCTGGAAAGACCTGTCTGATAGGACAAGGAGGGAAGGAGTGGGTGAGTGAATGAATGAGTGACGAAATGATGTCTTTATCCTCTCCCTCAGGAGGAGCCAAGCCCCCATCCTATGCAGGACAGGTGAAGGCTCGGGTGCTGACTGAGTCCAGGTACTGGAAGAGAGTGCCTACCATAGCCCCATCTTCTCTCTCTGGTTTCTCTTTGAGGGAGAAAAATGTAAAAAATGCACCGACATGAGTGAGTGAGGGAATAAGCAAGTGAGGGAATGAATGACTAAGGGAATGAGTGATGAGTGAATGAGTGATGGAAGGAGTAAGGGGGTCAGTGAATGAGCAAGGAAATAAATGAATGAGTGAGTGAATAAATGAGGGAATGAGTGAATGATGAGTGAATGAGTGATGGAATGAATGAGCAAGGGAATGAATGAATGAGGTGGTGAGTGCATGAATGAATGAGGGAATTAGTGAGTGATAAGTGAATGAGGGAGTGAGCAAGGGAATAAGGAAGTGAGTGAATGAATGAGGGACTGAATGAGTGAATGAGGAAATAAGAGAATGAATAAGTGAATGAGTGAGGGATGAATGAAGGAATGAGTGGTGAGGGAATGAGAAAATGGATGAGTGAGGGAATGAATGAGTGTGGAAAGGAGAAAATGAATGAATGAGGGAGGGAATTAAGGAAGGAATGAGAGAATGAATGAATGAGTGAATGAGTGAGGGGATGAATGAAGGAATGAGTGATGAGAGAATAAGAATGAATGAGAGGGAATGGGGGATGAATGAAGGAATGAAAGTGAGGGAATGAGGGAATGAGAGAGAGAATGGATGAGGGAGGGAATGAATGAGCAAGTGAGGAAATGATAGAATGAGTGAATGAGTGAAGGAATGGTTGGGTGTGGAAATAGAATGAATGAGTGAATGAGTGAGAGAATGGATGAATGAGGAAATAAGAGAATGAATGAGGGGATGAATAAATGAGTGAATGAGTGAGAGAATGAATGGATGAGTTATGATTGAGGGGATGAATAAATGAGAGCATGAGTGAGAATGAGTGAATGAGTGAGAATGAATGAGGGAATGAGGGGGACGAATTAATGAAGGATTGAGTGAGGGGTAGAGAGTTATATGAGTAGTAGTAGGATGAATGAGTGAGGAAATGAGAGAATGAATGAATGAGGGGATGAATAAGGAAATGAGTGAGAGAGAGAATGGAAGAGTGAGGGAGTGAGTGATGAGGGAATGAGTGAGTGGCTGAGGGAAGGAGGGAGAGAGAAAGGAAGGAAGCAGGAAGGCTTTATCTGGGCCAGGCACTGAGCTGGGAACCGGGTGTGGATGGGTAGGCCTCGCAGCTGGCCACCCGAGCAGCGGTCCAGGCCCCATGCTAGAACAGCCGTGGGTTTGGGTGAGTGCTCTGCAGTTGCTCTCTGGAAATTCTCAGTGCTCATTGAGCAAGGGCCCCATGTACTGTTTTGCACTGGGCCCTGCAAACTGCTCAGGCCCTGGGTAGGTGGCACCTGACCTCTGTGCAGATCCCCCAAAGGTGCGCAGACCTGAAGGACTGCACGTTTTCTCCAGGCTCTCGGCTCTACTTATGGCCAACCAAATTCTGTCCGGAACTTCACTGTATGAAACCTAGAGCCAATGTTTGCGTTTGTTAGCTTTTCAGCCTCGTCCATGAACACTAGGCTCATCACAAGCTCCTTACTGGGCACCTGTGACGTGCTAGGCACGGTGTCCAGCCCTGGGAGGAACAGTGACCAGGGCAGAACAAAGTGGGCCACCCTCAAAGAATGAAGACCCCCCGGCAACATGGATCCCACCCCAGAGCCTAACAGCAATGGGTACCCAGCTGCCACCAGCACAGCCCACGGCCAGCACAGCTCTCCAGAAGCCGAAGGTGAGCAGGAGTGGGCCAGGGTTGGGGGCACAGCAGAGGGGTTTGTGGGGGAGTTTTCAAGGTAGAGAGAGCTCAGGGTGGCCCCAGAACTGAGAGGCTCTCAGGATGGCTGGAGCACAGGGGTGAAAGGCATGTTCATTTGGGGCCCTGCAGGAAACGGCTGCACCTAACCAAGGGTGGTGTCAATAAAGGGGTTGGCAGGGGATGATGCAGCATGCGGGAACAGCCACAGCAGGAAGTGGACCCCCAGAACAGCAGTTACTGAGGGAGATAGCCGCCTGTCAGGGCCAGGGCTTTAGATAAAGAGCTGCCCAGCCCCACCTTCACTCCTTGGTGGTCAACAAGTCGTCCCTATGCCACCTTTCCTGTGCAAAAGGGAGTTTACTTCCCTTCCACCATTGCTCATTTTGTCATTGTCCAATTTACCTATTTTGAGACAGGGTCTCACTATGTCACCCAGGCTGGAGTGCAGTGGTGCAATCACAACTCACTGCAACCCCAACCTCTTGGGCTCAAGCCATCTTCCGACCTCAGTCTCTAGAGTAGCTGGGACTACAGGCGCGTGCCACCACATCTGGTTAATTTATTTTTTGGAGACAGAGTCTCACTGTGCTGCCCAGGCTGGTCTCAAAATCTGGGCTCAGGCCATCCTCCTACCTCAGCCTCCCAAGGTGCTGGGATTACAGGCATGAACCACCATGCCGAGCCTATTTTTCTATCTGTTAAAATATTGGGGGTATCTTGAGTTGGGAGAGAACACATACAGTTTTTCCAATAACACATGATAGAAATATTTTTCATTCAACAATAAAAATTTTTTTCACCTGAAAGTAGGAATGAATTAAAGTGAGAGATAAATGTGTTTTTTTAATTTTAAAGGTAGCACAGCTACATCACAGAAACTAAGCAGAAATCAGATCAAATATCGCTGGCTTTCACACAGCAATTCTTCCTCCGGTTTAGGGATGATGGAGGAGTCTCAAACCCAGGGCCTCTGTGTCAAAATGTGTCTTCTATTAGTCTATTTTAACATTTGTCAGAGTAGGGCACGCTTCTGAATTTAAATCAACCTAATTTTAGAACCAAGTATTAGACACTAAATTTCAGATTCCACGGTTGTAGTCCTACTCTTATGTGGTTGTCTGTGCCACAGGTCTCTCACATAAGCCTAGGGAGCACCCCCTGGCGCCTGAACATCCTCCACCTTTTCCTTGTGGACGCAGAGGCCGCACTGACCACCCTCAGGGCTGCAGGAAGCTCTGCACATCCATGCTCTCTCACTTCCTTCCCATTTGTGGCTTGCTGCGGCTGCTGGCAATGTTTCCTGTTGATTTGCAACACCACATCGGACACCTTCCTGCCCAAGTGTTTCCCCATCACGCTGGCTTCTCTGCCTGAGGCTAAAGTGAGGAATGGGGCCGGGCATGGTGGCTCACGCCTGTAACCCCAGCACTTTGGGAGGCCGAGGTGGGTGGATCACTTGAGGTCAGGAGTTGAGACCAGACTGGCCAGCATGGTAGACCCCGTTTCTACTAAAAATATGAAAATTGGCCAGCCATGGTGGCATATGCCTGTAGTCCCAGCTACTCAGGAGGCTGAGGCACGAGAATCATTTGAACCCAGGAAGGCAGAGGTTGCAGTGAGCTGAGATTGCGCCACTATACTCCAGCCTGGGTAACAGAGCTAGACTGTCTCAAATAAAATAAAGTGAGGAACGGGTGGTGTGGCTGGGGAATGCTGCCCCCACAACCACACAGCCTAGCTCCTGAGGGGTGGCACTTCTCAGATTGCAGCTCTCCCCGCACAGATGCCACAGCTGGTACACCTGGCTATATCTGCTGTATCAGTTAACCAGTAGAATACCAACTCCAGAGAATTTTTCCTTAAACTGCCCTCTCACTAGGGGTTTAGAATTCATTCAAGATTGGGATCTTTATGATTACATCTGTAAAAAATGAAAGGTTTCATGCAGTAGCTCATTTTCTCCCCTAATGCATATAAAAAGAAATGCATAGGATTAGGTGCCTACCTACAAGAATGCAAAAGAGAAGAAATAAGAAAGGCAAACTAAAGTAAAAAAAAAATGCATAGGAATTAAAAATTTTCTTTAAATGTTTAAATCTCTCTCATATATCTTGGCACACCAGGATTTGTGTGTGCTCTGAGGTGAGACCTGCTGGTGTTAGGCCACTAGCCTAGCCTCATCCTTCCCTTCCTGTGTGGCCCCCGAAAACCAGAGTGAGCCCGTCACGCCCCTGCTCCCACCTCCCACCCACCGGGTGGACTCAGCCTTTGTTTAACAAACACACCTACACTGGGTATTCTAGTTAAAAAAAAAATTAAAAATTAAAAGAACCAAAAACACCAGGCTCAGGATAGGCCAAACACTAGCTAAGAGGGAGTTGCCATAATCACCCCCAATTTATAGGTGGGCAAACAGACACAGCGGGGGCCACCAGTGAAAGGCAGAGCAGTGGCCAGCAGTGAAAGGCTGAGCGGTGGCCGGCAGTGAAAGGCAGAGCTGCGGTGGGCATTGAGCCTCTGGCTACAGCTGGGCTCTGGCCATGCACAGACCCCTCCCAGCCCATTCCCATCTCAGGCTGTTACAGGCTCCCAGGCCCTTGCACAAGCCACACCCTCCAACCACAGGCCCTCCTTGGACACCTCCCCTCCCCACCGCCCCAACACAATCATCACCTCGTGCAGGCTGCACCACTACTTGTCCCAGCAGATCCTTCAGTAGTGGTCACTTCAGACCTAGAACTTCCCCCATGCGACGACCAACATGCCAGTGGCCGGGGAGGAAAAAGGAAAACATCCAAAAATAACAAAGTGAAAAGGCATGAAGAGGCTGATGCGTGGGTTCACACCTGTAATCCTAGGACTTTGGGGGGCCAAGGCAGGTGGATCACCTGAGGTCAAGAGTTCAAGCTCAGCCTGGCCAACATGGCGAAACCCTGTGTCCACTAAAAATACAAAAATTAGCTGGGCATGGTGGTGTGCACCTGTAATCCCAGCTATGAACGCAGGAGGCTGAGCAGGAGAACTGCTTGAACTCAGGAGGTGGAGGTTAGAGTAAGCCAAGAGAGATCGTACCACTGCATTCCAGCCTGGGTGACAGAGTGAGACTCTGCCTTAAAAAAAGAAAAGGCATAAAAAGCTGTGAAACAACTGCAGGGAGGGTGAGATGCCTGATATGAGAAGCCCTGGGAAAGAACCAGCCTTCCTTTCCTCCCCCAGGTCCGTGATACCACTCTGAGTTTAACCAAGTTAGAAGGCAATGAGGCCTGGGGGGTACACAGGCCTGCAGCACATCATGAGAAACCCCCCTGAGGCTCAAATACCCCAAAATGAAGGCCCTAACAGCAGCCTCAGAAGCAGGAGCTTCTTCTCATTGATCTTCTGCCCCAATCTCTCAGTCTCATCATCCCCCAAGGCTGGCCACAGAAAGTAGAATCCCTCTTCCCCTAGGCGGGCCCTAGAAACCAGAGCCCCTTTTCCCCAAAGCCAGCCATAAAACCTAAAAACAGGACTCTCACTTTCCCTCTGCCTTATCTGTGTAAAAACTGGCCATAAAGTAATCACCTGGCCATAAGACTCACCTTGTTTGACTATAGGTCATAAAACCCCCATTCCAGAGGGTCCTGCCCCACACCCAGAAGACAGGCAGGAAGGCTGCTCAGAGAGGCCAAGAATAATCTAGACAGGCCTCCATGCATTTTCCCCATTCAGTCAGCATTGGATCCTGTACTTTTTAACCAATCCCATTTGTCTTTGGGTCTTCATGCTAAAGATGCTCATATCTACATGCTGAATAAATTTGCCTTTTTTCCTGCTACTCTGCCTTTTGCAATTTTTCAGTGAACCTTCAAAGGGCCAAGGAGAAAGGTGGCCCCTGCAGCTCACCTTCCCCAAATAAGGTGGCAGCTCCTGCAGGAAGGGCCACAAGGGCTTCCCTGGGGAAAAGACTGGCACTAGACTGAGAGAAAATAGTCATTTTGGTCCTGGCCCTCTCCCACCATGGCCAGCGTCCATAGGGACTGGGAGGGAAGGAGCCAGGCTGTGCCAAGGCCAGGCTAGGGTCAGTGTGAGATCTCCAGGTCTGCTCAGCCAGGTACCCTGGCCCTTGGGCTCTGAGTCAGCCTCTGCTGGAAGCCCCCAAATATAGAGCTCCTTTCCTTGGTCCCCACCAGCTCCTTTGGCTTCAGAAGGCCCCACCCTTCCCAAGCTGTGCTCCAGGACACAGACTCAGGCTCCCCCAGTGCCTTCAAGCTTTATTGCCACACACACTCTCCCAGCCCTTTCTGAATAGTCCTGTGCATGGGAGCACCGGCTCAGAGAAGCAAGCCAGGGCTGGGTAAGGGCCAGAGGACTAGATTTGGGGGTGCAGGATATGGGGAGGGAAAGTGCTAAGACCAAAGCCCATCCCCACCCCAGGTTTCCCTGAGTGGTGCCCACCCCCAAGGGTCTTGGGGGCTGGCTTGTGCATTGGGGGGAGGGGGTTCATCCCAAATGGATCCTTCTCTGGGGTCTCCAGGCTCATGAGGGGAGAGAAGCCCCACTGAGCCCTCTGCACCACCGTGAAGTCCTCAGTGTGCAGGGAACAGGGAGAAGAGCTGCACAGAAACACACACACAGGCTTGTCTCCAAGGGAGCTCCTGGCCCCTGGGGCTACCCAGGCAGCAGTTCAACAGTCCAGGCCAACGGACATGAGCAGATCCTCGAGCACCCGCAGCCGCTGTTGCGCCTCCTCGATGGCGCTATAGGTCTGCACCGTGCTGGCCACGTGGAAGCGGATGTCGTCCACTAGCGGGATGGAGTCCGTCTCCTGCCGGGCTGCCACAGCTGCTGCCTCCTCCTTCACCGCCTCCACGAAGTCCTCCCGCTCCACCAACTATGAGCAGGAAGGGCCAGCTCAGTGCAGGGGTGCCCGCCTCTCACCCCTCCTGCCCGCCCGCTGCAGCCCTGCTGGCCCACCTTCTCAACGACCTTGGCCATGTACTCAGTGCACTGGTCCTCAAGCCGCGCCAGGCGGAAAAGCTTGGCCACGCGCCACACGCCCACCACGCTGTCCTCATCCAGCACCTGGGCCAGGCTGCGCCCGCACAACCTCTTCAGGCCTGGCAGCAGGTACATGTCAGCGACGCTCAGCACGTCATAGGCCACCTCGGGGGACAGCTGCAGTGAAGACAGGGATGAAGGTGCCACCCGAGGTCACCAAGGGTTCCCAGGGTCGAGCAGCCAAGGCTAGGGACTGCAGGGGTCGGGGAGGCAGTAGCGGGAAGGGTTCCAGTTGGAGCAGGAGCTCCCTGGCATGCGCGGGGGTTGGCCCAGATTCTCACAGAGATCTGCGGACCACTAGGGGGCAGAAGACTAGGGGGGCTCCCATTCCTTGGGCAGGCTGGCAGGCCGGGCGGGAGGCAGGGCCCTCTCAGGGGCCAGGATCTGAGCTCTGAGTCACACAGACCTGGGTCTGACACTTCTAGCTGTGGGGTCCTGGGCAAGTCACTGCACATCCCTGTGCCTCCAGTTCCCGGTCCATGAGTTATAGATAACCATGCCTATCTCGGGAGGCTGTCAGAACCCCGGGGCAGAGGCAGCTAGTCAAGACCCATGCAAGGACCCTGCCAGGGGTGGGGGACAAACTATCTACCCGCTCCCTCCCTCTCAAGAGGCTATGGTGACATGGAGCCCACCTACAGGTACATCCTGTGCTGGGTAAGACTGAAGCCCTCAGCTTTGGGCCAGAGCCTGGGCAGTACAGGGAGCAAGCTGCAAACAGAAACCAGGGGAGCTCTGCGACCACATTACAGGCGTGTGCCATGTGCCGTGTGCGGGGCCACCTCTTTTACCTGGATAACCCATGCATCTCTGCACAAGGCCTTGGGAAGTGATGATGAGCACTATCCCCATGTTCTAGAGGCACAGAGCAGTTAAGTAACTTGCCCAACATCACACAGCTCACCTAGTGTCACACACCTCAACCAGTATCAACCCAAGTTTGGAGCCCAAGCCATGCTCTGAGACAAGGTGCCCTTGGGGTGGCGAGGCTCCTTGAGGAGGGAGCTTCTCCAGGGTGGGCAAAGGTAACAGGGGCCAGAGAGCTGGGCTGAGCTGCAGGGGATGCCCAATAGAGGAGGTAGAAAGGATGGAGGCCTCAGAGCTGTCAGGCCTTGGGGAAGAACGGACAAGGGAGCAGCCACTGGAGGCAGAGCAGCAGTAGGGACTGCCCTCTGTCCCCCAGCATGCTTCCTCCTCTTCCCCCACAAAACAGAAGCCTGGCCACAGAATCACTTTCCTAGCCTCCCTTGTTGGCAAGTAAGCATGAAGTTCTCTCCAGGGGAACACGAGAAGTGGAGTGTGCAACTTCCGGTGGCTTCTACAAAAACAACATTGCTTGCCCTGCCTTCCAAGCTCCATGGCCAAAGGCAATGCCCCAGGGCAGGGTGGGTAAGCTACAGCCCATGGGCCAAATCCAGACTGTTTGTGCAAATAAAGTTTTATTGGAACACAGCCTCACCTACTCATCTCTGTACTGTCTCTGGCTGCCTTTGCACTACAGAGTTGAGTAGCTACGACAGGGCCATATGGCTCACAGACCCTGAAACATTATTTACCTTTAGAGAAAACGTTTTTGACCTCCAACCTTAGGCATAGACGGAGGGACGACCTGGTCTTCAGCAAGCTACCTGCCCTGGGACACCCACCTCAGTCAGATGTGAAGGAGAAACAAACTTCCTTCTTTAAGCCACCAGATATAGGGGTCTCTTTATTACACACACACACACACACACACACACACTCTCACACACCCTGGCAGAGCAAACCTTCGGCACTCTGCTACTGCCCTGCAGCCTTGGCTTCGGGATGCCTTGGGGCAGCTGGAGGCAGCAAGGGAAGAAGAGACTGAGAACCCAGAACCCCAGGGATCTGCAGCACTTCAGAGGGAGGAGGCTGTCCCCACCTACCCTTCACCCTCCTGCTGGAGAAGCTGAGGACCCCAAGTGGCTGACAAGTGTGAAGTGCCTGTGACACAGGCCTTGTCACTCAGCCTCTCTCTGGAGCCTAACAAGGCTTCCTCTGCCTGAAAGAAAAATCCAAAGTCCCACAGCCTTCCTCTCCAGCCTTCTCAAAACATCAACCATGGGGCCAACTGGGCCCTTCCACAGACCCCCGGGCCCTGGCACTCCCTTTCAGCCCACGGCAGCACAGGCTGTGTGCCATCCCCAGCCCTGCCCGAGCCCCTACCTCAGTGTGGTCGCTGTACACATAGTAGAGCACGTGGGTGAAGATGTCGGGTGAGATGCCATGCAGGGTGACAGCTGGAGGGCCCCCTGAGGTCGCCGGCTCCTCGCTCTCTCGGAAGTGGTCATCCAGCAGGGCCCGGAAGTAGTCACTGCGGCCACGGAAGAAGGCCTGAGGGAGGCCGGGCTCAGGAAGTGCAAGGGCCAGGGTCTGTCTCCTGAGGAGCTAGACCCGGGCTCAGGCCATCGGGCTAGGGCCAGGGGCAACAGGAGGGCACAGGCACCTTGTGGCAGAGGAAGCTGCAGCCGGCCACTCGGAAGCAGACGTCAGGGCAGCTGTTGAAGCCATCGGGACAAGGGAAGGGCAGCTCCCCAAGATCACCCTGGGGTACAGAAGAGGCGACCCCATCAGGGCAATTGTTCACAGAAGTGAACGACTAGGTTCAGAAATGGAAGTAACTGGTCCAAGGCCACATAAGGAATTGGGCCCAAGTATCTGGGCTGCCTGTCACAGCCTGCCAACCCAAAACACCCCTCCTGCCCACCAGTCCCAAACTTACTCGGAGCTCCGGGGGCAGGGCACAGTCGGCCAGCAGCGCCATGTCCTCCCGGAGTCGCGGGTCTGCAGGGGGTGGCTCGATAGTCAGCACCTTCACACACGTGCCTGGCTTAGATGCCACTACAGGGGGAGAACAGCTTCAGGGAGCCAGCCCAGCCCTGTCAGGCCCCGCCCATGGCCCCGGACCCCAAACCCTGCTCGCACCAAACTCAGACACCTTCTCGCACTTGGCTTCCAGGTCGCTGAGCAGGTCCCACAGCTGGCACTGCTTGGCTAGGCGCTCACAGTCACTCACGTGCTCTACACCAATGTCCAGGCGGCCTGGGGGCAGTGGGGACGATGAGGGCCTGCAGGATCTCAGCTGTCACTAGGCCCACAGAAAAAGCGTGATCCCCTCCCACCTGGCCACCTTTCTGCAGGGCTAGGACTCCCGGGCCCACTTGCCACCTTGGTTTCCCATCAAGAGCTGCTGTCTGAGTTGTACAGACCCCAGGGAACAGATGGGAGGGGCTCAGCATGTGGGTGGGATAAGCTCTTCCTCAGCAGGCACACCAGTCCTCTCTCTTGCAACCCAACCCAGGAGGCAGCTGGAACCACCCCCGGGGACCATGAAGTGTCTCGAAGTGAAAGGTCAGCCCAGCCACACCTAGGTATACTGCTGTCCCATTCCCTCTCCTCCTACCCTGGGCCCAGGGGGTCACCTGTGTACAGGTACTGCAGCAGGGCCCCAAAGGCCACGGGGTTGATCTGTGGGCAGAGAGCCAGAAAGGAATGTCAGAGGCAGTCACCCAGCACAACCCACTGCTGTTCCTGGGGAGTCCATGCCCCTGTGCCACCCTGAAGGGACATACCAGTGGGTGCCTGAGAACCACGACACTCTTGCCCTTCCATTTGGTGTCCAGCATGTTGGCAAAGTAGGCACTGCGTGCACCCAGGACACAGCGATGCGCCCGGAATGGCTTCCCATGTACTACAAAGACCACGTCACTGTGGATGCCCTGCTCTAGAAGCCTGGGGAGGGAAGAGCCGGGATGCTCAGCACGGCCCCTACCTCATTCCTTGGAGTACCCACAGCACTGTGCAGGCCACAGCCAGAGCAGAACCACCACCCCCACCAGGGCCACCGCACCCCATGCTGCATCCCTCGAATGCTCTGGCTCACCGCTGCAGGAAGTCATCATAGTAATCCCGCCTCCTGCAGGAAGCTGTGACCTGCTTGTAATCTCGTAGAGCCCGGCGGATGGGGTCACTCAGTGCCCCATAGAGACAGCGCTCACCATCGAAGGTGTTGGCCTCACAGCGGGCCCCTGGGGGAGGCAGGGCTCACAAGTTAGCAGGTGAGGGGCCTAGGAGAAAATCTTTTTTTTTTTTTGAGACGGAGTGTCACTCTGTTGCCCGGCTGGAGTGCAGTAGCATGATCTCAGCTCACTGCAACCTCTGCCTCTAGGGTTCCAGCGACTCTCCTGCCTCAGCCTCCCGAGTAGCTGGGACTACAGGTGCATGCCACTACGCCCAGCTAATTTTTGTATTTTTAGTAGAGGCAGGGTTTTACCATGTCGGCCAGGATGGTCTCCATCTCTTGACCTCGTGATCCACCTGCCTTGGCCTACCAAAGTGCTGGGATACAGGCATGAGCCACCACACCTGGCCGGAAATTCTAATCTCCCTGTCTCTCCTCCCCACCTTCCCACACATAGGGCTCCGAATCTCTGATGATGCCTTCCCAAATTACCCTGGACCCACTCTGACCCCAGCATCCTCCCAGTCAAGGGCTAGGCAAACAGGCAAGTCTGTGAGCACTCACACAGGCACATACTCACATGGATGACCAGACTACACAAAACTGAGAGCAGACTCAGTGCCTGGGCCTGTCCCACACACTGGAGCACAGCAGTGAACCAGACAGACGGTCACTGTCCTGCTGAACTTCATCTACTGAGGCAGGACAATGAACACATTACCTAATGATGGCAGGGACTATTAAGAAAAACAAGGCTGTGCGCGGTGGCTCACACCTGTAATCCAGGCACTTTGGGAGGCCAAGGTAGGTGTATCACTTGAGCCCAGAAGTTTGAGATCAACCTGGGCAACGTAGTGAGACTCTGTCTCTACAAAAAAATACAAAAACTAGCCAGTAATCCTAGATATTTGAAGATTTGAAGGGGCTGAAGAAGGAGGATCACTTGAGTCTGGGAGGTTAAGTCTGCAGTGAGCCAAGATTGTGACACTGCACTCCAGCCTGGGTGACAGACCAAGACTGTCTCCAAAAAAAAAAAAAAAGAAAGAAAGAAAGCAAACCAAAATAGGATGAATGGTGGCACTGGATGAAGGGAAGTCATGAAAGGTCACTCTGTGATGGTGGTGGCATGCAGAAGCCTGAATGAGGTAGGGGAGAGTGCCATGGGAACACCTGCGCAAGGGCAGTCCATGCAGGAGGAAATGCAGGTGCAAAGGCCATGGGGCAGGAACAGGCACATTCATGGCACAGTGGAGCCCCAGCGAGGCCACTGTGACAGTGAAAAAGCAGGGAGACCCGAGGGAGCAACACCAGCAGGGAGGGCAGACCCTGTGGAGCCTTGGGCGTGGCCAGGCAGGCTCAGTGTATCCCAGATGTGGTGGGAACTCACCGGAGATTTTTAGCTGATCATTGTGAAAAGATCAACTTGGTTGCAATATGGAGAACAGAGTGTAGGTAGGGCAAGAGGGGAGGCTGGCACTGTGTCTGGGGAGAGATGCTGATGGCTGGGCCCAGGTGGTACAAGTAGAGATGGGGAGGGTAGACAAAGAACAGGTTTTACAGTAATGCTAATAGTACTTGCTGATTCAACTGGGTGGTAAGAGAGGAATTGGGGTGGTTTGCAAATATGTATGAAGGCCTTTGAATGCACGCAAGCATGCACACATGCACCCTCACACACACACCCCTGAGCCAGCTCCCTGCTCTCACCGTTGGCCAGAAGGTAGAGTACCAGCTCCTCGTGCCCACACAAGCAGGCATAGTACCTGAAGGGAGGAAGGAAGTACAGAAGGCAGTCCTCAGCAGTGAAGGGGTGCACCACCCCCTACCCCCCACCTCTCTCCCCAGCACTCACAAGGGGGTGCTGTCCCACTTGTCCCGCACATTCACCTCCACATCTCGCTGCTCCAGCAGGTACCTGGGCAGGAAAGAGGTCAGAGCCTGGGTCAGGATGGGTTCATGGTCTGAGAAAGAAGGCCCATGGAAGGGAATGGAGGGAAAACACCCCTTTTGGTCTGGGGAAGCTTCCTCAAGGTAAGGGCAGGTGACAGGCAGACCAGAGCAGGAGAGGCACTCCAGGCAAAGTGCAGGCAAGGATGTGGAGGTGGGATTGGACAGGCAGATACTGTGTGCCATCAGTGCTGGGAGACAATGGGCTACAAGGGCAGAGGCCAGCGCCAGTGCTGAAGCTAGACCTTTGGCCTTTCAGCGTTTGGGAGAGAGAGGTGATGGGGCCTTCGCCTCGGCCAGAGCCCTCTACTGCAGGAAGAAGCTGGCTTTGCTAGAAGCAGGGAGCCTGGGGGAAAAGCTGCTGCAGGCCTCCTGGTGGTGTGGAGGGCACGGATTCAAGAAGGCAGAAGTCAGAAGTCGCGGGATGCAGCAGCTGATGGGATGCGGGAGGTGAGGGATGAGAGCCGCCAATGCTAGCATAGCCCCACAGAGGCGAGGGCAGTCCAAGGGAGTCCCCCAGTCTACACCTGGGAGTGCTGTGAGCCCACTCAGCGCTGACGGTATGCACGAACTCTTGAGTGGCACCGGATGTCGGGGAGGGGCCCAAGGAAGGCTACAGAAGTAAAGCAGTCCCGGGCCAGCCCAGGGGAAGTGGAAGTAGTCAGTCAGGACCAGGTCAAGGGGAAGGAAAGGCCAAGGAAAAAGAAAGTCAAACAGGGGATAGTGGAAGGCCAAGGAAGGGAAGGGCCCCAGGACCCAACTGGGCACCCCTTCCCTCCGAGTCCAGCCCAAGGAGGCAGCGATCTCAGCGCCAGATTCACTTTGGCTGCGTCAAGAGTTTCTGAATCCTCAGGGACTGGAGGCCGATTCTGGGCTCTAGGTGTTCCCCGCGCCAGGTCCAGAGAGCATGAGAGCATGGGGCCACGTCTGGAGTCCCAGGCCTACACCCGCGCTCCGAGCCTATGGGTCTGACGTCCGGGCCCTACCGAAGCGAACGGTGGCCCGCCTTTCTCTACGCCCACTTTTTCACCTTCGGGCCTCCACAGAGCAGTCTCCTCTTCCAGGAAACCCTCCGGAGGTCAATGGCCGTCAGCGTCCCCCCGCCAGCGTACTCCCACTGGGGGGCTGCAGCGAGGCCCAGGTGATCATCCCGGCGCTTCAGGACGCTACGGTGGCTGGGCCAGGACGTGGCGCCCGTCTCTCCCTGCGGCCGTCCAGCCTCACGTCCCAGGGCCCGAGGCGCTCCACCTCCCGCACCCTCCCCGGGACTGCGGGGTCCTCACCGCACTCGGCCCACATCCCCCTTCCTGCAGCTGGCGAACAGGTCGCTGGTGTCCATGGCGTGGAAGCTCGTACCGGGGCCGAACGACCTCGGGCGGCGATGCGGCACACCAGGCGGATGTAAACACGCTCAGCTCCGCCCCGCCCCGCTCCGTTGCGGCGCCCGGAGGACCCGCCCGTTCCAACCTCCCCGCCCCGCCCTGCGGCCCCGCCCCTGCCCTGAGGTTCCCAGTCCTGCCGCGGCCCCCTGGCTGCGCCCCTGCACCGGGTTTCACCGCCCACCCCGCCCCAACCCCCGAAATAAGAACGAGACGGGCAGGCAGAGGAGCTGGGTCCAGTGTGGTCTCCAGGCGGATTTAATAAAGTCCCGGGGCGCAGGGAGCGCTGCCCGCCGCCCGCGGAGCCGGGGTTCAGGGGCAGGAAAGCGGGGCCGAGGCGGGCTCTGACGCCGGCCCCTCGGGCAGGAATGAGGGAGCCGGACCGAGGCCGCCGTGTGAAGTCGTGGGATGCGGGGAGGAGCCCGCGCCGAGGGCCAGGCTGCGGGCGCGGCCCCGGGGAGGCTCAGGCTCTCGGCCGACCGTTTCGGGGTCCGCCCCGCTAGGTCCTGGCGGCCCACTCGGCCTGCGCCTTGGCCGCGCTCACAGGTGGGTGTCCTCCTCGAACACGTCCGAGTCCTCAGGGTCCCGCTTGCCCCCCATGAGCGCTCCCCAGCTCCCCGGGCCGTTGAGGGCCCCGCCGCCATTCAGGCTGGGGTGCTTCTCCTGCATCTCCGACTGGCTGTCGCTGGCCACGTCCAGCGTGGGGTTGTCGTGGCAGCCGTTCTCCACAAAGCGCAGCTCCTCGCCGTGCGACTGCGGCGGGGTGGGGAATGGCTGTGGGCGAGCGAGCCGGCCCCAGACATCGAGAGGCCCTGCAACCCTACCCAGGGGTCCCCGAGGCACCCTCCACAGGTGCCAGATCCTTCTTTTCTGTTGCTGTAGCTCCTTTCTCAGAATAACTACTAATCGTTGGAACTACAAAGCCTTGTGGCTTCCCTGACGTCATCGATCCCCCAACAGCCCCCTAAGGAGACTCCACTTGTGAGGTCAGGGAGCATCACCAGGGCTCTTCCCGCTTCCTCCTGGGGAGGCCATCAGGCTGCTGGAGCCTCTCCTTGACCCTTGGGCACCACCAACCCAGGGCCTGTCTCTGGTGAGGTTTCCAGGTGCTCAGGCCCTGCAGTGCCTGCTCTAGGGAGGGGCTGGTGGTGCCAGAAAGGGGCCCCCTGGTGGGGTCAGCAGCCCCCTCACTCCCTGTACCTCTAGTACCTGTCCTGGGGCTGGTGCCCTACAGAGCAGGTCACCCATGGGACCCTGGTCGCCCAAGAGTCACTGCCTCCCCTTGCAGATGATGACACCTATCCATGGGTACTCTCCTCTCTACTGGCCCCCAGCCCCACCTGTCCCCACACTCACCACGTGCTTGAGCTTGGGCAGCCGGCGCTGCCAGCAGTTGTAGAGCAAGCCGAGTGCAATGATGATGATGCAGATGGCCCCAATGACCACCAGCACCACGAAGAGTGTGCCGTAGTCGCTGCGCACCTGGCTGGCCCGCGCCTGGCAGCTGCTGGTTGTGGAGTAGTTCTGGATTCCAATCTGGGGGTAGGAGGGGCCAGGTTCCTCAGCTGAGGTCCTGGGGTGCTGTGGCTCCTCTGGGGTGGTTGGGTTGGGCTCAGGGGCAGGGATGGGGGAGCAGGCTTAGAAGGTGCTGTTGCTCCTGGCTCCTGAAGTTCCCTGGGGCCTGGGCTCGCCTCTACCCCATGCCCATCCTGTTCACCTCAGCACAGCTGCAGGCCTCTCCATCCCATGCCCACGTTCCCAGCCTCCTTCATGTCCCACCATAGCTTCTGCCTTGACCGCTAAGTCTGAGTTCACTGTGGCCTTAGCCCCCCAGTGAGAGTGGACCCATGCTGCTGGACACCATCCAACTAGAGAGAGCCCCCACACCTATCCCTACCAGTTAGAGAGACAAGAGGTGTGAGCCCCCCAACACATCCTCCACCATGCAACTGCTTCCACTTCAGTGGGGAGGGGTGGGCCGGTCAGCTTCCCGTTGCCAGGGCCAGTGCAGGGAGGGATACTGAGGGCACACAGGCCATATGGAGGGTCACCCTAGCCGCCCAGCTTCCCCCCTTCCTAAGGCGTGTTCACTGCTGGCATGTAGCTGCCCACACCCCTCCACACTGCAGGTTGTCATGGTTGGTCCTGCCTTTCTTGGCCAAGGAGATGCCAGGTGCCAGGCAGGTGCTCTCTCCACAGATCAGCATCTCAGCAGAGAGAAGCAGGAGGGCAAAGGGCTCCTCGGATGAGGGGTCAGGGCAGTTCCCAGTGCTGAGGCCTAGGCTGTACCAAGCCCTCTTTCTGAGGCTGCCTGCAGCTCTTCCCTGGTTTCCTGTGAACCATCTGCATATCTCCAGTATTTTTCTTGACTTTTTAAGTTATCGAGTGTCAGTTTCTCTTGCTAGATTCACCCAAGTATATTTCCAAAGACCCAGCATGGCTTTTGGCCAAGTCAGTCTGAATTAAGTGCCCAGTAGGGGCAGAATACTCAGGGGCAGTGAAGAAGGGGGAAGGACTGTATAAACATGAAGATTAGCCCACACTTCCACCAGCAGCCCCACTGTTCATGGACCCATGATTCCAGAACTGGGAAGGCCCTCCAGGCAGTAGAGCAGTGTGGTGAAAGGCCAGGGCTCTGGAATCAGGCTTCCTGCAAAGCCCAGCTTTACTGCTTACCAGTGGTGCCATCTCAGGCAGGTCACCTGACCTCTCCCACTTCAGTTCTCATCTTCCATGGGGATCCCAATGGTGCTCAACAGGTGTCTCACTTAACCCTCGCAACCCCATGGGGTGGTGGCAAGGACTGAGTGAGAGAGCCTTGCACAGTGTAGTGCTCAGTGGGCATTCGACGTGCGCAATGGAAAAGCACCACCACCAGGGCCTCCACTCCTCTGGGATGCAAGGACAAGGAGGTGGTCAGGATTACACCAATCATCTCTCCCACCAAAAGTGGTACCGCCTTCGGGAGTGGAGAGGGCTGATAGGGCACTGTACTCCATAGTGGGCAAAGGCAGTTTTGGTGGAGATGGTGGCTGTCTTCAAGAAGCGAGATGAGGAACAGAGGGACCCCACAGGCAAGGTGGTGTGAGGAGCAGGAGGAATGCCCTCCCTTCCAAGCTTGTGCAGCAGCTGGGTAGGAAAGGTTGACCAGGATGGGCCAGGCAGCCAGCAGATTGTACTGGGTAGGGGCACCTCCCAAGATAGCAGGGCTGCCTCCAGGCATCCCACTGCAGCAGGAGCAAGGGGCCTGGCTATGCAAGCACCAGAAGACTCACACGTCCATGCCAAGTCACATGTCCAGGTCTCCTAGGCTTGCTCTTTTGGTTTTTGGAAGCTGTCATGCTCTCCCCTCCCACCAGGCTGCATGGCATCTCTGCATTGTCCACCCAGAAAACTCCCAGTTAACCCTCATTGCCCCCAGACCCTTCCTCTCTGAGCCCTCTTCTGTCACCCTCTTAGCACAGTCCCCACACCCCCACGGCCCCTTTCTACCTCTGGCCATCGTCTGCACTGCACCATTGGTTGATAGCATGCACGTGCACAGTCTTTCCCACAAAACCGTATCTAAGGAAGGCCTGAAGCAAGGGATCTGCCCAGAGTACGCTCTGTCTTTTGCTCCTTTGAACCACAGGATTTGGGCAGCCTCCTGGGACTTTGAGGAACAGAGACGGGAGGGAGCATTTTAGAAGCTAACAGGTCCAGGTTCCTGCATTCTTACCTCCTCCAAGCTCCTGCGGATGTCACCCAGCATGGAAAGGACATCTTGAGTGGGCACCACCCCTGGGGGTAAGAAACACCACTATCAGTGCAGCCATGGCTGAGGTGCCCTTCCACAGGCTCTGGTCCCACTCTCCAACAGCTGGCCTGAGCCTCTGCCTCCCTTCCTGGCTCTAATTGCACACAGATCCTCAAGGCACATGCCTCCCCCTCTCCTAGACATGCTTTCCACTGCACCAATTTGTTAGAACATCGATTTGTATAACACCAGACAGCCACTTGTGAAGGCACACACTGCCTTCTGAACACACCCCTTCTCCCCGCCACACCAGGTACAGTGCCCATTCATTTCCCACCACACTTGTTCCCCTGCCTCCTGTTCCCCATCTTTGATCCTCACGCCCTCCTCCTCATCCCCAGAACCCAAGCTAGTGGGTGCACCTTGACCCCCAAGCTAGGTAGCTCAAACTACTGTCCTAGAGTTCCAAGTTCCAAAGTCCTTTTGCGTGCACTTTTCTCCCGTGGCTCTCACGCTGGCTGCCTCCCATTGCCCTCCTGGGCCCTCCCATCACCTGCCCTTGCTCACCCTGCTCGCCCACCAGCGTCATGAGAAGGTGCTGCTCCTTCTCGCTGGGCTTGCTCAGAGAGATGTGCCAGGCCCCGTGGTGGCCGCTGCCATGGCGGGGCAGCACCTCTTCCACCAGGGCCAGGAGCTGCGGCCCCCGGTGCTGTCGGAACACCTCCTACAAGGGCAGAAAGAGCCCCCCGTGCTCAGTGAAGAAGAGGGGCTCTACTGAGCCCTCTGCCTCCAGGCCCAGCCCCGCATTCACACTCAACCCTCTGAGACTATAAGCTAGGGAATGTGGGAACCCCAAGATACACACCCATTTGTTCACTTACACCAAGTGCTCCTTCCTGCCCTGACCTCTAGCCATGAGAAAGTCTTGGGGCTTTGTCCCAGAGACACTCCCAGTTAAGCGGGAGGTGGGAGGGGGATAATATATACCCCATGTACAGTGACAAGCCCAGGAACTAGGTACACAGAATGGGAAGGCCTACGGGAGAACTGCGCCCTGTGCCCGGTGCTCAAGTGTGCGGTGCTGGAGATGAACACACAGTGGGTGGGAGTGGCGATGAACAAAAGAGGTGTGCACCATGTAACTACCAAAAATCAGGGAGGGGCAGAACCTGGCTCTCCTCTCGCCTGTCATCGCAGAGATGCGGCCCCAAGCTGGTGAGTGGGGAAAGCCATCTGTGTGCTCTTTTGTAGGTGATTGAGGTCAGAAACGACAACACAGAGACGGGAACCGAGCCCCTGGAGCTGGCCTCGGGGAGGAGCTTGAGGAGACCTTTTCTCATTGTGCACTCTCTTGTACTGTTGAGGTTTTCTTGACCATGTATATATGTAATTCCACAATTTAAAACAAAAACAAGAGCCTGGCTTTAAACAGGAACTCAGCGAGTGGCAGGAGCCCAGGCTGGGGCACAGGCCAGGACCCTGCCGTTTGTCCCTACCCAGCCCCATCTGGAAAGATACCCTCTTTCGGCCCTGTGACCACTCCTCACTCCGGCTCCTCGTCAGCAGCCTTCTCCCTCCTGAACATGCACAGTTGCACATTCCTAGTTCCTAGCCTCCACAGCCTGCTGCAGATACCCCTCTCCCAAGTGCTCAGCTCTAACAGTGCCCTGCTATGCAGCTGAGAGCCAGCGCTACTGGGAGGCACAGGCATCTCACCAGGCCAGCTCTGCAAGATCCCCCGCCATTCCAAATCTCCCTTCTGCTGGAGCCCAGGCTAATGAGCTGTCCCTAGTTGTCATGCCAACCTAAAGGCTACCAGGGGGATTGAAGTGCTGGGCCTCTATTCCTTGTTACCATGGAAGTGCCAGGCTCAGGCTCAAGCCTTGGCACTCACTGGTCTAACAGCCAGCCAACTCAGTTCTAAATGTGGGAGAAGATGGGTGCCTGGAGATGGCCACAAAGCAGCTAGGAAAGCCCTAGTTCTGTAGTGGGTTTTACTTTCTTCACTGATTGAATATGGGCAGGGGTTGGGGTACATGGCCGCCCCTCCTGGAGCAAGTATGACACACAGACCCTGGTTATAAAACAAGCACTCTCCTGTTACACAGAGTGCCTGCCCTCCATGCACAGCTCTGTGCTCTGCTGTGTTCGCACACCCCACATTTTCCTGGGTACGTATGTCTGACTGGCTTAAGCCCAGAGACCAACAACGTCAATGTGGGAGAGTCTGATGACTGCAGATTTCATGCCACTTATTATGTAGACAGGAAAACTGAATGTCTGCGGCAAGGGGGTGAAGCCTTGACTTTGAAATCAAATAAATCTGGGTTCTGGCCAGGTGTGGTGGCTTACGCATGTAATCCCAACACTTTGGGAAGCCAAGGGAGGTGGATCACTTGAGCCCAGGAGTTCCAAGTCCAACATGGCAAACCCTGTCTCTATAAAAAATGCAAAGAAATTAGCCAAGTGTGGTGGCACACATCTGTGGTCTCAATGACTTGGGAGGCTGAGGTGGGAGGATCACTTGAGCCTGGGAGGTCAAGGCTGCAGTAAGCTGAGACTGTGCCTCTGTACTCCAGCCTGGGCAACAAAAATAAATAAATAAATTTGTTCAAATCCTGCTTCTGCTGTTTATCAGCTCTCTGTGATGTGAACAAAATACTGTAACTCTGTGAGCTTCAGTTTCCCTATCTAAAAACATGGGCAAGGGTCCTAACACCCTGCCTTACTATGAGGTTTAAGAATAAAGTACATATTCAATCACAGGTGCTGGGACAACCAGATATCCCATGGAAACTAATTTCAGATGGACTACAGATCTAAAGTTTGCAGTAGTAAACATAGAAGGATATCATCCAGTGGTGATGAACTAGAATTATAAATATTGAATTCATACTTTTAATATGTATACATGCATTATACATAGATGTATGTATATCTATGTCCTAGAAAGAGAGAGAGAAATAAAGATCCACACCTCTCAGTTCTTCTAGAAGGGCCTAGAAGCAATGATACCCCAGTGGCCATAAGCATACCTGGGACCCAGACCTTGGTTTCTACATACCTTTCCTCATTGAAAGGAAGCAGGGTTCCTTGCAGAAATGGCTAAATCTGGGGCTGGGGCAGGGAAAGTCCAATGCAGCCTGAAACATCTTATAAGCACATGTGTGGCATGCACTAAGAAACTCTGCAGCTTCAGGCAAAGGACTGGCATCTCATTACTCTATGTCAGCACTGCTTCTTTTTCCAGATCTTGATGATCTAACCCTTTGCATGGAAGCTCTCTTTCAGGATTTTCACTAAAGGATGATCCACATATTTCTCCTCCTTGTCCTTGTCCTCTAGCACTTCTCTCTGTTGTGCTGGTCAAAGGATCAGATCCTTGCATCTCTATAGTAAGTATTTATTTTTCCTTCTAGAACTCAAAAACATCACCTCTGGATTTACTACTTTATCTTTCTGCCTCCTCTTATAGGTTTCCTTCTTAGACTTCTTTCCAGTTTCTTCTGTGTTACCTGTGACATGTAGGTAAAATAGAAGCCAGTGAGTCTGCATCACTTTCTTTAGATCTTGACGGCCTAACTCCTGGAACTGTAGTTCTAAAAACTTTCCCCGAGAGACTGCCAGCACTTTTCTCCCTTTCTTTTTCTGAATATGTAGTCTCTATATAGCCCATCATTTTTTATGCACATTATTCCCATCATTTTTCAAATGTGTCAAGGTCATTAAACACAAAGAAAGGCTGAGGAACTATTCCAGATTAAAGGAGACTAGAGACAAGACAACTAACATGCTGCATGGCCATGGATTATATCCTGGACTGGGAGAGAAGAAAGCTATAAAGGACATTATTGGAACCATGGTGAAATCGAAATCATGTAGGTAACCAGATAATAGTTTTGTAGCAGTGCCAATTTCTAATTTTGACCATTGCATTGTGCTTGTCTAAAAGAATATTCTTGTTCTGAGGAAATAGAAACGAATGCATTTGGGGGTAGGGGCAAAAAGAAATAATGTCTTCAACTTTTTCTCAAATGGTTTGAAAAAAATTTTAACAGGTGGTGAATCTGGCAAAGAAACTAATAAATATGTTGATAAAATTTAGTAAGCATTGACTATTAATAATAATGACTAATGCTCAAAATCACCAATCATCAGAGAAAATGAAAATCAAAATCACAATGAGATACCATTTAGGTTGGTGCAGAAGTAATTGTGGTTTTTGTCATTACTTTCAATGGCAAAAACCGCAATTACTTTTGCACCAGCCAAATACCTCACTTCCCTTAGGAAGGTCACCATTTTATAAAACAGAAAAGAGCATGTGTGTAGGAGGATGTGGAAACATTGGAACCCTAGTGCTATGCTGCTGAAAATGTAAAATGGTGTAGTCATAGCAAAAACCAGTATGGAGATTCCTCAAAAAAATTAAAAATAGAATTACCATACAATTCAGCAACCCCATGTCTGGGTATATACCCAAAAGAATTAAAAACAGAGTCTTGAAGAGATATTTGTACAGCACATTCCCAGCAGCACTATTCACAACAGCCAAAAGATGAAAGCAACTCAACTTCCCGTGGACAGCTGCATGGATAAATAAAATGTGGTATATACATACAATGGAATATTTTTCAGCCTTAAAAAAGGAGAAAATTCTGCCACATGCTACCAAATGGATGAACCCTGAGGACATTATGCTAAGTGAAATAAGCCAGACATAAAATGACAAATGCTGTCTGATTCCGCTTCTATAAGGTATCCAGAGTAGTCCCATTCATAGAGATGGAAAGGAGAATGGTGGGTGCCGGGGCTGGGGAACAGACAGTCATTATTTAATGGGGACGGAGTTTCAGCTTTGAAAATGAAAAAGTTCTGGAGCTCTGTTCCACAACAGTGTGCATCTACTTAACACAACTCAACATATACTTACAAAGGGTGAAACGGGAAATTTTGTTATGTTTTTTACTACAATAAAAAATCCACCATGAAAAATAATAATGACTGAGTTGGAGGTCACATAGTAAATGAGAATAACACAGAAGACAAAAACAGGGAAAACAGAATAAAAGCATCTTAATATCTATGTATTGATTGAAAAAAAGACATGAACTTTAGGCTGTATTGTTCAGGTATTCACACCAAAAGTTCAAGGGTCCCAAGAGCCTATACCGTGGTCTTTATGTACCATTTTCCAGTGAAGGAAAAGATGGCTCCATGTCTGGGGAAGGAAGGTGAGCCTGGAATGTCTTATGCCAGAAAGCAAGGAGGAAATCACACTTTATAATAGATTGGTCTAAAGGACTCAGAGGCCAACTCAAAGAGACTTTCCCTGGCCAAAGATGAGGTATTGAGCATCAATAAAAACAATAACTGCAATGAATGAAAACACACATTACTTAAGTGAAGATCCATCAGTGTAGTGATGCTGGGGGAAATCAACCTCGCTGGGCACTTTTGGATTAAAAGCATGCATGTCCCTTCAGCCTTCCCCAGGCCCACTAACAAGAGTAAAGAATTTAAGGCCTAAAACCACAGCGACAAAGTAAAACAGGAGGAGACAAGAGCAACAAAATCTAGACACTGGAAGCAGATGGGTGAGTTAGAATTTCCTAATTTAGCAAACTCTGAAGAGCCAAACCCTAAGCCAAAATAAGGAAAGCTGAGAAGCAGTCAGATGCATACTGACTGACACTCCCCAGATGCCCCAGAATAGAGGCACTGGTTACCTTTGGAAGAGGGGATGAAAAATGCTACTAAAAATAGGAGCTGGTGGAAAGTTTGCTTAAGAAGTGGCTAGGTCCCTAGTTCTTCCCGCAGTGCTGCACAGCCAAGAAATGTCCCTTCTCCCTGGCAGAAGACTGCAAGTTTATTCTTTCAAAAGGGTAAAACAGAAGGTCTCTGACCTAGACAGCATCAGACACAAGTGTATGTTTGGGGAGGGAGAAGATCACTCTGCAAACAGGGAGAGAGAGTATGTGAATATTGATATTTATGTATACATATTTATAGTAAATACCCAGCCCTCTCTCTCCACCACAGCTCGCAGAACACTGACAACCAGCTCTTTATACTTCCAGCAGAATAGAACTTCCCTTTTCAAAGACTCCAATCAGCCCAGGAGGAAGGAGCTAACGACGCTGCCGTTAGAAATTTCTAAGTGATACAGCCCAGCCAGACCACTCTCATGAGAAGCCATTGCTGACAAACCCTATCACCATGCTCAAAGCTTCCAGCCAGTGTTTTGATAGAGCTGTGAACAAACTCCACCAGACATGTGTGGAGAGCATGTACATGTACGAAAAGGCTGAGACCCAAAATGGAGAAAAGCAACCTATACAGGGAGAAAACAACTCCAAAAAAAGATAGAAAGGTTTCGATTTCACCAGAGAGATAAGATAGTGCACATATGAACAAAGTATTCCTCCAAATTAAAAAGAGAGGGAGGCAAGAACCATAGAGCCCTTGAAAAATTTAAAATATGAAAGCACTCTGTGTGTAATGTTGGTGGCTGATGGTACATCTGTGGGTTAGGCTGCCCCCGCCGACTGAAGGACTAAGCTTCCCCCGTACACTGCTTGTCCCCCCAACCTGCCATCTGTCCCACCCCGTCCACTGCCTGCAGCCTTTCCCTGTGGTTCGGAGCCTGGCTGGGCACTCACACAGTCTATATTCTCTGTCATGTTCAGAATGATGTAGTTTTTCCCAGCCAGATTGCTCCAGTCCTTGCAGATCACCTGTGCGAGGAGACAGAAAGCAGGGTGACAGTTATGAAGGCATAGGAAAGGCACTGGAGAGAAAGCCCTGGTAGGAGGCCCTTTGGGAAGCTGGAAGGTAGAGGCCAGTGGAAGCGTAGTACAGCGAGAGGGCTGCTGACAGCCTCTGTGAGGCATCATGCCGAGGACTACAAACTCGAATGTCTTTGGGGACCAAGCAGGGAATGTGTTGAGAAGAGGAGGCCAGGCATGATTCCAGGAAGTAGGGGGCTATATCAAGGAAGCCAGGCTGCAGAGAGCTTGCCCCGCCCACTGGCTTTCAAGGGCAAACTTGTAGTTAATATTCTGGGGCTCCTTCCCTTTCTTTGTGGTATTGGTGGCTGTGAATACTGACTTGTGCCTGCTGTGTACATGGGTGTCAGTGGGGAGAAGGAGGGTGGATAAGATAGGATAGGAAAAGCACAGGTCAGCCACTAGCTCCAGCTGCTGGTAGAATCAGTGCGGAAGTCTAAGGGTGGGCCAGGCACGGTGGCTCATGCCCGTAATCCCAGCACTTTGGGAGGCCAAGGCGGGTAGATCAGTTGAAGTTAGGAGTTCCTGACCAGTCTGGCCAACAGGGTGAAACCCCATCTCCACTGAAAATAGAAAAATTAGTCAGGCACAGTGGCACACACCTGTAATCCCAGCTACTCAGGAGGTACAAGAATCGCTTGAACCTGGGAGGCAGAGGTTGTGAGCCGAGATTGTGCCCATTGCACTCCAGCCTGGGTGACAGAGTGAGACTCCATCTCGGAAAAAAAAAATACAAAAGAAGTCTAAGGGTGGCAGTGGTAACACCTGAACAAATGAAACCCAGGCCAGGCCACCAAGCTTCTCCAAACGCCTTTGCACAGAAATGTAGGGAGAACACCCACGGTTGGCCCTGAGGTATGCCTCCCCACAGGTTTCACTGGGTTCTCTGTGCTGTGGAAAGGGCCCCCCTCCTCAGCCTGGCAGATCCTGTCCCCACATCACACCAGCCCAGGGGAGGGCCAGGCTCTGTGAAGAAGGTGCAGGGTGGTAACCCACATGCCCCTCACTTTACCTGCGTAGAATCCCAGGGTATTGTGGATTGAGCTTCAGCTGCCTGCCCTTCTAGGAGCTCTTGGTTGAGATCCTCTTGCCCCAGGGTAGCAGAGGAAGGTGTCAGTTCCATGTCTTCAGGGTCCAGTGGGAAAGAGGCTGAGGTTCTAGAGCCAGGGGGACCTTCATCTGGGTCCTCGGCCCCACTGGGAGCTGCAGTGTGAGGGAATGAAGGCGAGGCCGGCACCTCTTCATGCTGGCCAGACAAACCAGCTGCTCCCACAGTGGCCTCCTCGCTTGCTTCCTGGGGAGCCTGGAACTCTACCCCAAGCCCTGCAGCCGGCAGCACTGTGGCTCCTACCTCCTGGCTGGTGGAGTCCTGGTCCCTCAGAGTCACTGTAGTTGGGGTGACTGAGGGCGGCAGCAAGCTGGGCCCCACGCTGCTCTCCACCTCCACGCCCGATGAGGCCTGGTCCCCGGTGTCTTCATGCCTGCTTTTGGTGGCCCCTGGGGTCTGGCTGCTGCTGGTGAGAGAAAAGTCATGGACCTGAGGCTTGGCTGCTTCTTGGGATCCATTCACAGGGAGCAGCTCCTCTTCTTCCTCCTCCTCTTGTTTCTCTACCTCGTCCTTCTCCCTCTCCTCCTCTTCCTCTTCCTCATCTTCTTCCTCCTCTCCAGGAGGCATATGCCAGGGAGGCTCAATGAGATTCATCTTGGGCAAGGGAGAGGGGAGGTTTGGCAGCTCTTGAGCCTGGCTGGTATCTTCAATGGAACCTGCCTTCTCAGTTAAGTCAGGAAAAACATAATCTAAGGACAGAGATGAAAAGTTCATTCACTTGTTTCATCATTCATTGCTTTACTCAGTATTTACTGGGCAGATGGCATACACTAATGGGGCAGGAGTCATCAAGTCATGATGGAGAGGAGTGAGAGGTGAGGCCAGGGGAGCAGACTGTGGAGGGACACAGGGACAAGGCTAGTCACTGTTTCCTTTATGATGATAAAATAATACAACTGTATCACCAAAACTCAGCAAAGGAATGTAGAAAGTTTTGTATATGACATCCCTCCAAAAGAGCCATGAGTAGTTTGAGGTATATATTCTCCACTGTGTTTGTAATGTGCTTGCCTGTCCTCATCTGGGGATTTCACCAAGAAGACCCCAAAACAACCCACTAGGAAAGGTTCCCCTGTAGCTTTTCTACTGAGTCGTTAAAAGAGTCTTTTTGGTGGAGTCCCTGAAGGAGGTCTGAGACCCCTCTCATCACTGGAACAAGTGATTATGACCATTGTTTCTAAACTGTGCTTTTTCTGTAATTTAGATCCTGACAGGAAATGAAAAAGACATAGAAGGAGCCAGAGAGAGGCCAGGGGCTGAGCCCAGAGGTTTCTAGGACCTCCCAGAACGTTCAGGGTCACCGTTGGCAGTGGAAGAGGGAATTTTATTCTCCCTCCCATTCTTGGGAATTACATTTTGAAGCATAGAAATTAGGAGACTTCCTGGAGATGACTGGTTTCTGTTTTTTCAGTGAACCCTAGGCCTCTTCAGAATAACTACGTATGAAAATTATAGAATTTTTTTTGGAAATTCACTAAAAATATCAGAAGCTATATCTAGGAAGCAACTTTTATTAGATGCCATTTTGTTTCAAAATAATAAATATTGTAGTTTAAAAATACTCTTTAGAAAGGAGAGTGGTGGGAATACTTTAAGATAGTGAACTAAGGGTATTCATTTACTACCTCCTCCTCCAAAATTTTTATCAAAATGACAAAAAAAAAATTAACTGTCAAAATGAAGGTAAAAACATTTTAGGTAAATTTCTGGAAACATGGAAAGCAGTTGAAATTATAGGAACAGATAACCTCTTGGCCAAAATAAACATAGGAAAAAATAGCAGGCGAGGAGGCAGGCTATCTTACACAGAGTTAGGAAGAGGCACAACTGTGGGATTAGCAAGGATGTAGAACATAGAAAATCCAGAGAACAGAAGGTAATTTAAAAAATCTAATTAGTATCCTTAGAAAGATTAAAAAATATTGCATCTCTAAAATTACAGGCCACTAAAAAAAGTAATCTTTAAAAAAGAAAAATTTATTGGAGATCGACATTCAGTTGGTGATATTTAAAAATTCAATAGATTGAAAACTCAAATTTTTAATGGCTGGGAAAAAAAGTCAAGAAAAAGCCTCTAAGGCAAAAGCGAAAAGACAACTGAGAAAAGTTAAAAGATACAGACAACCAATGTAGGAGATCTAATACCTAGCTGATATGATTTCCAGAAAGATAGAACCAACAAAACAGAGAATAATGGAGAGAAACAAAGAAAAAAAATTTCCAGGCCTGGCAACATGAATCTTCACCTCGAAAGGTTATATCATCAGGGTGAATGATAAAAGACTCACACCTAGCCTCATTCTCATGTCCTTTTAGAATTCTAAGGAGCAAGAGAAAATCTTAACATCTCTCAAAGAACAGGTTATCCATAAAGGAAAAAGAAGCAGATTATCAAATTATCATCAAGCTTCTAATTAATATCACTAGCCTACAAGAAGAATTGAAAAATACATTTAAAAATTTGAGTGATGTTTATTTTGAACCTGAAATTTTATACCCAACTAAACTACTACTCAAGTGTGAATGCAAAATAAATACATTCTCATACACGCAAAGACTTAAAAGTGTTACTATCCACAGATTCCGAGATATTTAAGTAAGTTCTCTAAAAAACCCAAAAAAGAAGACATGAGGAATCAAGAAACATGATAGGAATGTAATGAAAATATATCTCAGGATGGAAGTTGTGCAGTAAGCCTGGAAAGCCCTTGGTTCAAATTACAACAGGGAGAGAGCTCTGAGAAGGATTATTTCAAAAAGAAAAATTGATTCCCTGTAATAAAAAGTATGATTTAGAAGCTGAACAATCCTAGTGACAACTGAAAGCCCACTATAATATTTACATCAATAGAATATTCCATCCAGTCCACTTAGTTAGACTTTTTGAGTAGCAGATCCTCCCCTTCTTCTACCCATTGCACACACTCTGTAGTGAAGTCACCTACTCCCCACACAAAAGAAGCCAGTCATAGGCCAGGCATGGTGGCTCATGCCTGAAATCCCAGTACTTTGGGAGGCTGATGCAGGCAGATCACTTGAGGCCAGGAGTTCAAGACCAGCCTGGCCAACGTGGTGAAACTCCATCTCTACTAAAAACACAAAAATTAGCCAGGAATGGTGGTGCACACCTGTAATCTCAGCTACTCAGGAGGCTGAGGCAGGAGAATTGCTTGAACCTGGGAAGCAAAGGTTGCAGTGAGCTGAGATCACAACACTGTACTTTAGCCTGGTCAACAGAACAAGATTCCATCTTAAAAAAATAAAGAAAAGAAAAAAAGGAGCCAGTCATGTTATTTAGGGATTCAGGGAAAAGGCCAGCTGATAGAATAGTGATCACATAACTGCTGAGGAAGCCTACGCCATCCTCTCATCCTCTAATACTAACCAATCTACTGCTACCTTTTTTTTTTTTTTTTTTGGAGACAGTGTCTCACTATGTTGCCCAGGCTGGTCTCAAACTCCTGGGCTCAAGGGATCTTCCCATCTCTGGGACTACAGGCATATACTACCACACCTGACTGGCTAAATCTAGTACTACCTTCATAAATGTGAAAGACAGGCTGGTGGCTCATGCCTGTAATCTCAGTACTTTGGGAGGCTGAGGCAGGAGGATCACTTCTGAGCCCAAAAGTTCAAGACCAGCCTGGGCAACATGGCAAAACCCTGTCTCTACAAAAAATGCAAAAGCTAGCTAGGCGTGGTGGTGCATACCTGTGGTTCCAGCTACTCGAAAGGCTGAGGTGGGAGGATCACTTGGGCCTGGGAGATCAAGGCTGCAGTGAGCCATGATTACACCACTGTACTTCAGCCTGGGCGAAAAATGAATAAATAAGAAAGAAAAAACAACCAAGATTCACAAGACATTTTAAGAAAGCCACGCTGATAAAGAAGCATGAGGGTGAGACCATAAAGCAACTGACCTCTAAGAAGAGTTAGGCTAGTCAACAAAAGTGAATTCAGGTAAGTTTCTTATTAATATCTTCAGAAAGATTCAGGAGGAAATCACACCCATAAAACAAGTATGCAGAAGAATAAAAGTATTTTATTTCAATGCAAGAACTTTGTAATAGCCAGATCTGTTCAAAATCAAAATACAATGCATAAAAACATAACTGAAATGGGCTGATTACTTGATAGGAATACTATGTAACAGGAGTCAGATGGGTGCTTAGGAAATACAACCTATGAAATCCCTTACAAGTGTAATATTTCATTATTGGAAGATTAATCTGACAGCAGATTAAGGAAGTGGATGAAGGAAAGTGCAGAGAAGAGTCAGAGAGTTGCCTCAGTGGATGTGTGGCGGCGATGACATTGGAAATGATGAGAAAAGAGCAGATTCAAGACATGACTCTGAAAGAGAAGTAACAGATGTACGAGCTGGTTGGCCAACAGGAAGAAGCTGCAGGAGTAGCCAAGCCATTAATAGAGGTAGTGAAGTTCCAAGGAAAGGCGTATTGGAAACCTTCAGGGCACACTTGAAATAGCTGATGGATTCAATGAAGCCTAGGATATGGCAGGAATATGATGGACGGTGACACACCAATCAGCAGAATCCCATTGGGTGGGGAGGTCCCAGGGGGGCAAGCTGACCAAAACAATCCCTCTACTCAATTTGGTGCCGAGTTTCCAAAAGTCAGAAAGAGCACTGGCATCTCCAGAGGGCACCAATGGAACTCCCTAAACTGTGTACAGCCTCCTCTGAGATGCAACATCAGTCACACTGTCGGCCACGTGATCTGGGAGTCAGAAGACTCAGCCACTAACCTACCTGCGCATGCAGTGGTAAGTCCCTGTACTTCTCTGGGCTTCAGGTTTTGTTTTGTTTTTGAGACAGGGTCTCACTCGGTCACCCAGGCTGAAGTGCACTGGCACAATGACGGCTCACTGCAGCCTCAAACGCCGAGGCTCAACTGATTCTCCCACCTCAGCCTCCCAAGCAGCTGGGATGACAGACATGTGCCACCACACCCAGCTAATTTTTTTTATTATTTGTAGAGACAGGGTCTCTCTACATTGCCCAGGCTGGTCTCGAACTCCTGAGCTCAAGCAATTCTCCTGCCTCAGCCTCCTGAGTAGCTGGGACTTACTGGCACACACCACCACACCTTGCTTTGTTGCCCAGGCTGGAGTGCAGTGGCGTGATCTTGGCTCACTGCAACCTCTGTCTCCCGGGTTCAAGCAATTCTTCTGCCTCAGCCTCCCGAGTAGGTGGGACTACAGGCGTGTGCCACCACACCCAGCTAATTTTTGTATTTTTAGCAGAGATGGGGTTTCACCAGGTTGGCCAGGCTGGTCTCGAACTCCTGACCTCATGATCTGCCCACAGCCTCCCAGAGTGCTGGGATTACAGGCTTGAGCCACTGCACCTACCTAATTTTTAAAAATTATTATTTGTAGAGATGGTGTCTCCCTATGTTGCCCAGGCTGGTCTTGAGCTCCTGTACTCAAGCGATCCTCCTGCCTTGGCCTGCCAAAGTTCCAGGATTATAGGCATGAGCCGCTGTACCTGGCCTGGGCTTCAGTCTTTATGTCGAATGAGGATGATGGCATATATGATTTCTAAGGTTCTTTATATATCACTGATATTTTAAGCTTTGGATACAGTTCTGATAAATGTGTCTTATACAGCAATGGCATTAAGAACAATTCTACTGTCTTAAATAAGAATAATATAGGATTCAGTAGATTATAAATTTTTGATGCCAAGCAAAGTGATTTTCTTCATCTCTACATTCTTAACACCTAACATAGCGCCTGGACCAGAGTAGAAAGGAGAGCAATGTGTGTTTGTTGAATTATTCTGCCTCTTAAACATAGGGCCTGTGCCTCCAGAGCGTAAGAGGTCCTCCAGTCATGACACAGATTTCTTTATGGTACCTATGCTTCTGTCTTCCCAAATGCAGTCCCTTCCAGGGTCAGCCTCTGACTCATCATTTCCACACTTCTTCCTTGGTCAGTGCTTATTCCATAGGCTGCATCTATTTTCTCTATGCTAAAGGTTACCAAATTTACATCTTCTCCAGAGCTCCTCACTTTTTTCCAGCCTCTTACTCCAGTGACTTGACAAATCACTAAATGCTTGCTCACTAGCACTTGGAATCAGCAGTCCTTTCCTACTTCCTTACCAGCTCTCAAGATCTAAAATTATTCCTTTTCTTTTTACTGTATGGTCTCAGTTCCACTGCTTATCAGCTGTATGGCCTTGGACATACTGCTTAACTTCCATGTGTCTCCATTTCCTTAAGTGTAAAATAACAATAGTACCTGCCACACAAGGATGCGGTCAGGGTTCAGTGAGGTGACCCTGTGCACAGTCTGCAGTGCAGAGTAAACAGTCGGTTAACTGTGGGGGGTCTTCTACCTCCTCCTGCCATGATGATTATTATTATTTGAGATGGAGTCTCAACTCTTGTTACTCAGGCTGGAGTGCAGTGGTGTGATCTCAGCTCACTGCAACCTCTGCCTCCTGGGTTCAAGCAATTCTCCTGCCTTAGCCTCTCAAGTAGCTGGGATTATAGATGCCTGCCACCACTGGCAGCTAATGTTTATATTATGACTAGGCATGGTGGCTCACACCTATAATCCTAGCACTTCGGGAGACTGAGGTAGGCGGATCACCTGAGGTCAGGAGTTTAGACCAGCCTGGCCAACATGGTGAAACCCCATCTCTACTAAAAATACAAAAATTAGCCAGGTGTGGTGGGTGCCTGTAATCCCAGCTACTCGGGAGGCTGAGGCATGAGAATTGCTTGAACCTGGGAGGCAGAGGTTGTGGTGAGCTGAGATCGAGCCACTGCACTCCAGGCTGGGTGACAGAGCGAGACTCTGTCTCAAAAAAAAAAAATGTATTTTTAGTAGAGATGGGATTTCACCATAGGCTGGTCTCAAACTCATCTGACCTCAAGTGGATCCGCCCACCTCAGCGCCCCCATAGTGCTGATATTACAGGTGTGAGCCACTGCGCCTGGCCATCCTCCTGCCATTATTATTATTAAAGGAGTTATTACCTTGTAAAATCATAACAGGAAAAGTGAAAGTGTTCTCCACACATTGAGGAGCAGGATAAGCACTTGAGTTTTTATTTTTCATTTTTTATATTGAGATGTAACTAAAGCCTAAGCACTTGAATTTTAAGTCAAAGAAAATCCAGGAAAAAGGGCAGGGCAGGAGGGGATTGATCATCTGTTGACAAATGTAAATATGATCTTAATATTACAAATGTCTCCTAAAACAGACATGGCCTTGGACATGCTGCTTAGGGTTACTGGGAGGCCTGATGGGAGCACACACTAGGAACCAGCGGGGTGAGGGGTGTCTGTGTGGGCAGCTGCAGGGTAGACACCAGCAGCATGAAAACAGGGGTCCCAGGAGAGGGTCCATGATACTGGATCCAAATGTGGGTTAAGAATAAAGAATGAGGAAGTCAGGCTTTACCCAAGAGCAGAGCCACAGTAGGATTCACGAAGACACAGCATCATGTCCATGATATAACTGCCAAAAATGCAGAGCCTGAATCTGACCATGGGGAAATTTGAGACAAACTGAAATTGAGGGGGCAATCTACAAAATAACTGGCCTACACTCCAACAATGTCAAGGTCATGAAAGACAGAGACTAGAGGGTTTTCCAGAATAAAAGAGACAAAAGAGACATGCTGACTACATGCAGTACATGATTCTGGACCGGACAGTGGACTAGGAAACACTGCTCTTTTTCTCTTTTGCTATAAAAGACATTACTGGGAAAACTGACAAAGTTTCAATAAAGTCTGTAATTACAGAAGCATATTGTATCAGTGTTAATTTCCTGACTTTGCATATCCTGCCATGGTTTTTAGGAGAATGCTTTGTTCCTAAGAAATGCAGATTAAAGTATTTGGAGCAAAGGAGCATCATATCTGGAACTTACCATCAAATGGTTTAGCAAGAAGTATAGATCTGCATCTCCATATGCATATATGCACACACGCACAGTGATAAAGCAAATGTGGCAAAGCAATAATAATGAGGGAATCCGAGCAAGGGGTGGACGGAATTATTCTTGCAACTTTTCTGTAAATTTGAAATTTTTTGTAAATAAGGAGTTACAGAGAGAGTGTACATGTGCAAGAGACACTCACTTTCACTACAGGCCAGCGAACACACTTGAGCTGTCAAGAGGAAAACAGAAACATGGCAGGGGACAGGGCAGGCCATCCTGGCTGACAGCATAGAGCCCTGAGGTGGGAAGGAGCCATGCTGCCCTGAAACGGGTGAGACAGTCCTGGGTGACAGGGAGGAAGGTGCTTTTCCCACTTTAGAGGTTAAAAAGGATCAAACTGGCAATGGAGGAAGAGAAACGAAGTAAAGCTGAGCAGGAAAAAGAGGGAGACGGAGACAAGGAGAGTAAAGAGACGGGAGAGGCAAGAGGAGAGGGAGGAGAAAGGGGACACATGACAGGGCTCCTTGCCCTGCCAGCCCGCCTTCAGTGACCCAGGGCAAGTCCCTGACACCTGCACCTCAGCCCTGCTCAGTGGACAGCAGTGATTCCAGAGGGAGGGTCCGAGCAGCTGAGCGCTCCAGAGACTGCCTTCCTACTCTATTCCCTTCAGGCTCCAGAGTCAGACCAGTAGGGTCCCTCCACAAAGCCCCTTTAGTTTGTAGCCAAACCCCCAAAGCGTGTCAGGGACTAAGGCGTACCTTCAGAGCCCCCCACCTGGACACAGGTGTGAGGAAGCAGAGCCACCCTGGAGACACGCTGCAGAAGCATGGAAGTCCAAGGGCTGGCTCTAAGGATTCCTCCCTGTCCTCAGGAAGAGCTGGGGTACTGAAGGATAAGAAAGGTTGTCCAAGGCTCAGGCCGTCAAGGGAGAGGCTCGGGCTGGGCCTCAGAGCATGGAAGGCCACGAATGTCTAAGCTGCAGCTCGGAAGACCCCTGGGGCAGTCCACTAATTGCACGGGAGAGCCCTGGATACCTCCAGGATGGATTGCAGGATAACACTTAGGCCCCTGGGCTCCCGACCCTCCTGGAACTGCTAGGAATGGCACTGTGAAGTCACAGCCCCACCTGGTGGCTCTAATCGCAAACCACATGTTCCCCAGAGCCCTCCGAACAGTCAGGTCTCCAAATTCCAAACTCAAGGATTTTACAGGTAGACAGAGGGAGGCAAAGGGCTCGTCTCTCGCCTTTTCCAGATGAGGGAGCCCAGGAGTGGAGGATCCTTGCTTTCAGTTGTGACACTAGACTTGACACAGTTGTAAAGCTGTAAGACTCTTAGATTCTTGTGTGGTGAAAGCCAGTGTCTTTGACGCTTCCTGGTCATTTAGTCCAGCACCCAGGCTTGGCTTGGGATGTCAGACAGGAGCAAGCTGACAAGCAGAATCATGACCTCTCCCAGGTCCGTCCGCACCTTTGTGGCCCCAGCCAACCTCCTGAAAGCTGGGCTTGAATTGCAAGAGTGGCTGGCGTTAAGAGCCCCAGGCCAACCTTCAGGCTTCTGCAGGCACAGGCTGGAATTCTGGGTGGCTCCTTGCCTCTGTGTGCCACATACCCACCCCTCCATGATGTGAGGTTAATAACTCCGGTTGTTACAAAGATGAAATGGCATCAGGAATGCAAAACACCCAGCCCACAGAAGGCACACTTTCCTTCTGTCACACTCCACGTTCTCTCCTCCTCTCAGCATCCACGCAGCCCAGCTCACGGCAGGTGTATCTGTCATTAGGTCAGGGTCCTAACACTGGAAGGGACCACAGGAGTCTACCTGACGAGGTCTCAGACCTCTGGCGACACCAGTGAGTCTAGAGAAGATGGGCTTCAAGAATATGGCTGGGTCTCTTTAGAGAGGCATTTCTGTGTTATTGACTTAACTCTACACCCCCATTTGCCTAAATCCAGCTGTGATGGTTCCTTTACAACTTAAGCCCATCTGTGTTTCATCTGGTAAGTGAGCAGCACCTGCTAGCATCTCCTTCTGAGGAAACAATCTATATAGTCTCTTAGTTGCCCCCAAACCTAGCCTCTTTTCTTGGGGCTAAACAACTGCAATTATTCTTTATTCTCAACTTTCCTGTTTTCATCCTTCTCTTGTGAAAACTCTGGATTCACCCGTTTTTTTTTTTAAATTTGAGATGGAGTCTTGCTCTGTTGCCCAGGCTTGAGTGCAATGGCGCAATATGGGCTCACTGCAACCTCTGCCTCCCAGGTTCAAATGATTCCTCTGCCTCAGCCTCCTGAGTAGTTGGGATTACAGGTGCCTGCCACCATGCCCAGCTAATTTTTGTAATTTTAGTAGAGATGAGGTTTCACCAGGTTGATCAGGCTGGTCTTGAACTCCTGACCTCATGATTCACCTGCCTTGGCCTCAGAAAGTGCTGGGATTACAAGCGTGAGCCACCACACCTGGCCAACCGCAGTTTTAAGAGTGGTTACAAAATCAGCACTGGGGATACACAGTAAATATTTGCTGAATGAACTGTTGAAAACTGAAGAAGATTTACTAACTTGAGTCTAACTGATGCAAAATGTAAAGGGGTTTCTCCACTCCGGTGGCACCACTATTGTTTATCACAGCTGGTAAACTGCGCTCTCCCATTCCCCCTGTGATTGGACGGTGCTGGCTCTGTTGCAGCTTCAGCTCACCCTGATGAAGCCCCAGGCCTGGGTCCTCTGGCCTTATTTCTCCTCTTTCTTTTAATCTCATCATAGTGCTGGCTTTGTTCCCTAAATAGACCATTTTCCCTCCTATATTTCATTTCAGTTCTGCATAGGTTTCTTTCCCCAATTAATCGAGGTCACATTGGACTTTTTTTCTGTCTCTCAGGACAGCCATAATCCCAGCGATGAACTTCAGCACAGGCTAAAATACCAATGAACTGATTCTTCTATTTAAGACACAGAATTGAAGCAGGCATAAGGGCCAGAGCTATTTTTTTTTTGAGATGGAGTCTTGCTCAGTCGCCCACACTGGAGTGCAATGGCACGATCTCGGCTCACTACAATCTGCGTCTTCTGGTTTGAAGTGATTCTCCTGCCTCAGCCTCCCAGTAGCTGTGATTACAGGTGCCCATCACCATGACCGGCTAAGTTTTTTGAAATTTTAGTAGAGACAGGGTTTCACCATGTTGGCCAGGCTGGTCTCAAACCTCTGACCTCAAATGATTTGCTGACCTTGACCTCCTAAAGTGCTAGGATTACAGGCGTGAGCCACTGTGCCCAGTCAGGGCCAGAGCTCTTGAAAGATCACTTTAAATGTCCCTTTAGATTAATGTCAAATTACTGAAAATTGTCCCCTCACTACAACTCTCAAGCCAGTTATCCAACTGAGTGTTAATACAAAAACATTCAAAATTCAAAATAAGTATGTCTAAAACAGTGCAAGAGAAGACGTTTTAGTATGACCTAAAACTACTTTTTTTGTTTTTTGAGACGGAGCCTTGTTCTGTTGCCCAGGCTGGAGTGCAGTGGCGCAATCTGGGTTCACTGCAGCCTCCGCCTCCCGGGTTCAAGCAATTCTCCTGCCTCAGCCTCCCGAGTAACTGTGATTACAGGTGCGTGCCACCACACCTAGCTAATTTTTATATTTTTAGTAGAGATGGGGTTTCACCGTGTGGGCCAGGCTCGTTTTGAACTCCTGATCTCAGGTGATCCACCCGCCTTGGCCTCCCAAAGTGCTGGTATTACAGGCATGAGACACCATGCCTGGCTTAAAACTACTTTTTGATAGTCAACCTCTATAGTCATCAAAGAAATATAAAGTAAACTGCAAAATGCCAAAGTCTTTGGACTACCAACCTGACAAGTATATGCATACATTAAAGGTCATTCATGCCTGGTATTGGAAAGGCATGGGACGGGAAGGAAAGCAAGTCACATTTCTGGAGGACTACTGAGCCACAGGAATGGGAAGCTTTAAAGACAAACATTCTGAACCTACAATCTCACTTGTAGAAAGGTACCCTAAGGAGTTGATTAGGGATGCTCACAGTGATGTGGCATTATAGATCCCATCATGGCACAGTCCATGTAACAGAAGACTGGGGTCCAGCCCCCACACTGTAGGAGACTGCCCAAAGTAAAGACACACCCATCTTACACTAGGAGACCACGGCAGCCTTGAACAGGCTGAAGAGCTGTGTGTGCTGGGTTGGAAAGAGGTTTCTAAGTGAAATAGCAAGATGTGTATACCACGGTGTCCACTATTGTCCATTTTTTGTGAAAGTATATTTTTATATATGGCCCATAAAGGAAAAAAATGTCCAGAAAGAGCTAGGTACAATGGTTCATGCCTGTAATCCAAGCACTTGGGGAGGCCAAGGCAGGTGGATCTCCTGAGGTTTGGAGTTCAAGACAAACCTGGCAAACATGGTAAAACCCCATCTCTACTAAAAATACAAAAATTAGCCGGGGGTGGTGGCATGTGCCTGTAGTCCCAGCTACTTGGAAAGCTGAAGTATGAAAATTGCTTGAACCCATAAGGTGAATGTTGCAGTGCGCTGAGATCACCCCACTGCACTCCAGCCTGGGCGAAGAGTGAGAATCTGTCTCAAAAAAAAAAAAAAAAAAAAAAAAAGGAGTCCAGAAAGGAGAAAGAGATATTCCAAAATGTTAGTATTCACTGACTGAATGACTGGATTGTAGGTGATTTTTTTTTTTTTTTTAGATAGAGTTTGGCTCTTGTCTAGGCTGGAGTGCAATGGCATGATCTTGGTGCACAACCTCTGCCTCCCAGGTTCAAGCGATTCTCCTGCCTTAGCCTCCCAAGTAGCTGGGATAACAGGCATGCACCACCACGCCCAGCTAGTTTTGTGTTTTCAGTACAGACGGGGTTTCTCCATGTTGGTTAGGCTGTTGATCCGCCCACCTCGGCCTCCCACGTGCTGGGATTACAGGCGTGAGCCACTGCTCCTGGCCTCTCTACAGGTGATACTTATTTTCTTCTTTTATTTGCAGTTTTAAATTTTTATATGTTGATATTTATTACTAGCATAGAACAAGAATGACAGGACTTTCATTTTGGTGTCTAAGTAAAAGTGCTCTTTTTGCTGCTCTGTCCACAGGCTCCCCAGCCATCAGCCCATCCTAAGGACAAGGACACGCCCAATGTGTGGGCAGTGACCCAGAAGGTCAAATCATTCTACAACACAATCAAAACAAGGCTTGTTGTAACACAATCACAACAAGTCTTTGCTGCACAGAAACCAGTTTCGGGTCCCAGCAGATAGCTGCTCTGATGATCTGCTTTCTCCAAAATTGATCACAGCAATGATAATTAAAGTAGCTGAATGAAGGACTTTGTATTGAGGGGAACAGCAGGTGTTGAAGCACAACTCTCAGATTTGAGATTTAGCTCTGCCAATGTGTCATTTAGAGCTACTTTTAAAATCTCTCTAAGCCTGCTTCCTTAGCTGTAAAACAGTGATCTAACCATGCCTGCTTTTACATATTTCATCACGTTGCTGTGAGATTTAAAAAATCCAAGTGAAAATGACATACTAAGTATAAGTACTTTATGAGCGTTCCCTACTCAAGCACAACGCTGTTGTCTCATGTTCTTTCTGTTAATAGTACCTCAATTCTCCTCTGGGGGACACTCCTCCTCTCTTTTTGGTCTGGAATGTGGGACCTTGCCCCTTGGCTTCAGGGACAGCTCAACATGGGCCTGGACAGTCAAATTCTATCCCCATGGCCTAGGACAGATACAGAAATGGGCTCAGGACCCAGTGAGATCATCCAGAAACTGTCCCTGAAGTGCTAGGAAGGCAGAGCTCCCTTTCTGCAGGGTGCTGAGATGGGATGACAGTGTGGAGTTAGTGGGGCTCTCCAACCCATTGCCCAGGACCAGCCTGACTGAGAACGAAGCTGGCAAGGGAAAGCCTAGCACAACTGATGGGGCAGGGCAGGCTCTAGCATACGAAGGGCAGCACGCTGAGTGCTGGAGCAGAAGGCCTGTCCCTGGACCCCATTTTTCAGCCAATAAAGTCCCCTTTTATCACACAGGCCTGTGAGCCTTCTCGGTTGGGTATCTAGGACTTGCCAACCACAAAGACTAAAGTGTTTCTTGGAGAACATTTTAATTTGCTCACTCACTAGGAAAATTAAAACTGCATGCGAGACAATTTCCTTAAGGAGCTTAGAAAATGAAAGAGGTAGGCTGGGCGCAGTGGCTCACGCCTGTAATCCCAGCACTTTGGGAGGCCGAGGTGGGCGGATCACAAGGTCAAGAGATCGAGACCATCTTGACCAACATGGTGAAACCCTGTCTTTACTAAAAAAATACAAAAAAATTAGCCAGACATGGTGGCATGTGCCTGTAGTCCCAGCTACTCAGGAGGCTGAGATGGAAGAATCACTTCAACCGGAGGCAGAGGTTGTAGTGAGCCAAGATTGCACCAATGCACTCCAGCCTGGTGTTAGAGCGAGACTCCGTCTCAAAAAAAAAAAAAAAAAAAAAAGAAAATGAAAGAGGTAGAGGGGACAGTGGGGATAGTCTTGGGATGAGTAGGTAACCTGAGAGACTGCTCCTAATCATTAACAATTGTGCATGAATTAACTGGTCAGGCTGTAACTTCATTTGATGCTAGCTGGTAGAGTAGCAATTTGCATTTCATGTCTTTTTCCCTGCTTTGTTGAGGTTGCTCTTTTCACTTGAAATGTCACAGAATCATAATATTTTCAAGCTGGAAAGACTTCAATCTATTATTTCCAGGTCTCATTTTGCAGATGAAGAGACTGAAGCCAACACTGGAAAAGCAACCAACTCAAGGTTACACTGCTCATTATCCACCAAGCAGAAACTTCACCAGCTGTTTTTCCCACTGGGCCCACGGACTATCACTACAGATGGAAAAGGAGGGCATCAGCTCTATCTGAGGCCCAACAAACTAGAAATGGGATGTATGACAAAGTCCTAGTGACAGAATGGACTGGTTTCCTTTTTCACATGTGCCATCAATGTGCTCCCTTGGCAAGAAGTCAGGCCCAGGGTAGCAGTGCTCAGGGATGCCGACTCCAAATTCGGCTCTGCCACATACAAGGTGTGTGGCCTTGGGCCAAGATCTGAACCTCCCTTGGCCCGGCTCACCATTTGTCAAGCAAAGAGAATAACTGCCGCCTGGCTGAGCTCACAGAGTGGTTGTGAAGTTCAAATGAGCTAACTCAAAATTCTATGGAAAAATGGTGATAAGTACCACACAACGTACGCTGTAAATCCAAATTCCCTAAGCCTCAGGTTGGCTCATTGGCTAAATGGGAGTAAGAATATATACTTACATTTTTCAGTGGAGGTTAAATGAGAACCTACAACCCCTAACATAGTGCCTGGCACATACTGGGTGTTGAATACATGGACTGATGTCACAATGATTAAAAGGGTACTTGATCTGAGATTGACCTGTGTGCAGCATGGTTTTCAGCAGTCCCTGCTACTGCTGCATGGAGTTCAATGTCCCCAGTGGCCATGTTAGGATGGCACTTGGCACAGTCACTCTGGACCCTGAAGGACTCCCAAACCAGGCAGGGCCTCTCAAGGCTCCTTTGGGCTCCTCTAACCCCCAAGAGATGATCCACCTTCTTCTCCCCAAGAACGCTTAGACAGAAGCCTGTGACTCTGGGGTACAAGAGCAGAGGAGAATAGTGGATTGGGGCATGCCAGTGTCCCTGGGCTGCCTCCTACACCAGCCTGCCTATTCGCTATCAGCCTGCCACCTTAGCCACTTTCTTGTCTCTGTCATGAATCATGTGCCATGAAGGTGCTATGAGAAAACAGAAGCAGGAGTGACTAGCTTGATTTCAGGGCCACTGCCAGTACATGGAGATGTCCCCTCTGGGCAGAAGAATTAGAAAACAGTGCTCCTCCCACCCAGCCCATGGCCTGGTGGGCAGGGCATATGCTGGACTTCAGCTCCAACTTCCATGTTTGGTCAGGAGCTCACCAGCATAACCACTTGCAGTGGTCCTGCTCATTAGGCAGAGCTGGCAAAAGCCTCTGGAAGCTATCCCTCTCAAGCCAGGTGCTCAAGGTCAAATACACGTCTACCAGGACATCAAGATGGAGAAGAGCTTCCCAAGCAGATGGGACAAAAGGAACAAGTACATCACAGGCTTAGGGAATAGGCCGGACTGTTGTCAGTGAGAAGACACTGACTCTAGATCCAGCTCCATCACATCCAAGCTGTGTATCCTTGGGCAAAGTAGCCCACTTCCTCACGCGTCAATTCAACTCTGCCAAGCAAGGAAGAGAACAAGCTGATGATGAGCTGATCAGATGCATGCTGGAGCAGGGAAGAAGAGGCCGGGGAAGTCTGGGGCCGGACTGTCAAAAGCATTTTCTTTTATGCTAAGAAGTTCAGCCTTTAGCCTGTGAGCATTGGGGTTTGAAAAGGGGTTTGTTTGCTAGTTTGTTTGAGAAGAAGACAGGCAACTCCAGTTTTTTCACAGGTCGGATAGTATGAAGAAGAGACTGACCTGAGGAAAGGTAAGAGCCATGGGCGAGGGGACAAGTCAGGAGAGGAGCAATGAGGAACGGGACTGAACCAGCTGTCCTCCCTGCTCCTCCTCAGCCTCCCACCCTCCTCCCTGCACCTCCCTGGCCTCCCGCCCTCCTCCCTATCCCTCTCCTGCCTCCTGCCCTCCTCCCTGCACCTCCTTAGTCTCCTGCCTATCCTGGGTAGGGCGATCGGTATCCCCACCTCACAGCCATGCCATGTGCAGCTGTGGTGAGGACTAGAGACAATGGAGGCAAAGGCCTATGCATGGCCCATATTCAATGAATGAGAGCTATTTTTATTCTTATGAGACCTAGTGAAACCAATGAGAGAAGAAGAGGCATGAACTGAGAGAAAAAGAAAGGGAAACAAATCCCCTGGGGAGTGGGGAGGACAACAAATCGAGCTCATCAAGGCTTCACGGCCCTCCACTGTGGTCCTGAGGACAAAGCTCTCCGTGTGACTGCTTACCTCACACTAGACATTCAACAGTCTCTACAAAAGGAAAAGGCCAGAAAAAGACTCAAGAATTATCTGGTACAATGTAAAAGTTTCTTTTAAATATTTCTTGGCCAGGCACAGTGGCTCATGCCTGTAATCACAATACTTTGGGAGGCTGAGGTGGGTGGATCACTTGAGGTCAGGAGTTTGAGATCAGCCTGGGCAACACAGTAAAATTCATCTCTACTAAAAATACAAAAATTAGCTAGGCATGGTGGCATGCCTGTAATCCCAGGTAACAGGGAGTCTGAGGCAGGAGGACTGCTTGAACTTGGGAGGCAGATTGCAGTGAGCTGAGATCACACCACTGCACTGCAGCCTGGGCGACAGAGTAAGATTCTGTCTCAAAACAATAAAATATCATTTCTTTAAGATGCTAAGAGCAAGATTCATCAATGAATGCTGTCATGGAAATAGATGATCTATATGGAGAAAATAAAATTAGATCCCTATCTTACATCACACACAAAAATAAATTACAGCTAGATTAGACTTAAATGTAAAAGATTAAGCTAAAGAATAGAAGGGGCTGGGCGTGGAGGCTTGCACCTGTAATCCCAGAACTTTGGGAGGCTGAGGCTGGTGGATCGCTTGAGCCCAGGAAATTTAAGACCAGCCTGGGTAACACAGCGAAACCCCATCTTTACAAAAAACAGAAAAGTTAACTAGGCATGATGGGGCACACCTGTAGTCCCAGCTACATGGGAGGCTGAAGCAGGAGGATTGCTTGAGCCTGGGAGGTCAAGGCTGCAGTGAGCTGAGATTGTGCTACTGCACTCCAGCCTGGGGGGCAGAGTGAGATCCTGTGTCCAAAACATAAAAATAATTTTATAGAAGAATTTACATTAAAAAAAGAATAGAAGGAAGAAAGGTGCATGTATCTCAAGGGAAGAAACGGTTTTCTAAACATAAAGCAAAGAAAAACACATAAAAACATTTTAAAACAAGTAATTTTGCTGGGTGTGGTGGCTCATGCCTACAATCCCAACACTCTGGGAGGCTGAGGCAGGTAGATCAGTTGAGGTCAGGAGTTTGAAACCAGCCTGGCCAACATGGTGAAACCCTATCTCTACTAAAAATACAAAATTAGCTGGGTATGGTGGCACATGCCTGTAATCCCAGCTACTCCAGAGGCTAAGGTAGTAGAATTGCTTGAACTTGGGAGGCAGAGGTTGCAGTGAGCTGAGATCATGCCATTGCATTTCAGCCTGGGTGACTAGAGCAAAACTCTGTCTCAAAGAAAAAAAAAAAGTAACTTTAAGCTCATAAAATATTTAATTTATTTATGCCAAAAATTATAGTAAAAAGAAAAGCAGTTGACAAACTAGAAAAATGTTTTCTATGTTTGTCAGAGGAAGGTTAGTATCTTTTTTTAGATTTGTACATGGATAAGAAAAAATTAAAGACTCAATAGAAAAAAATGGAAAAGTAATAACAATAGCTAATAGTCACAGAGCACTTACAATTGTCAAGTACTGTGCTAAGCGCTTGAAATGTACGATGGTATGTGAACCTCACAACCTCATGAGGTAGGTACTATGATTATCTCCATTTCCTAGATGGAAAAACTGAGACTTAGGGTGAGTTACTTGCAAAAAGTTGTATCACTGTTAAATGACAGCACTGGAGCCTGCCTGACTCCAAGGCCTGTTCTCTTAACTACACTGGCCTTCAAATCAAAAAGAAGAGGGATAAGTGGCCATTATTTTTGTGTATATGTATATTCTATACAATACACATATTCTATATACAATGAATATACATATGTATTTTATACATATATGTGTTAAAATGTACTAGTAATCAAAGGCCATTATAATTTTTCCTACCAAGTTGACAAGGGAAAGAGAAAACACTTCTTGGGGGTTGCGGTGTTCATTCTCTTGGTCTCCTCCTGTATCTGGCCACCTCTCTACACCACTTTCCCTGTAGGCTCCCATCTTCATCCCTTCCCTGGTCTCCCTGTGCCTAGGGATAGTAAGCACTCAGCTGCTGGTAGCCCCAGATCCTTTGGTGGTTCACCTGTATCCAGTCCATACCTTCATAAGTCTGCTGCTTTATAAACAAACTCTCCTTAGGTTGTCTTAATTTGATTGGGTCTTCTGTTTCTGTGTGGGATGCTGACTGATACATCTTTTGATCAATTTTATACTAGAAATTTATCCTAAGGTAACAACCAGGAAGGTGTGAAAATGTATAAGGATATTTGTAGCAGCATCAAAACTGACGATAACCTAAGTATTCAACAGTAAGGAACCAGTTTAATACACCTGATGACCCACATGATAAAATACTACGTAGTTGTTAAAAATCAGGTTACAGGCTGGGCACAGTGGCTCACAGCTATAATCTTAGCAGTTTGGGAGGCCAAGGGAGGAGGATCGCTTGAGCCCAGAAGTTCAAGACCAGCCTGGGCAATATAGCAAGACCCCATCCCTACAAAAAAAATGAAAAAATTAGTCAGGTGAGGTGGCATATGTTTGTGGTCCCTGCCACCTAGGAGGCTGAGGTGGGAGAATGGCTTGAGCCCAGGAATTCAAGGTTACAGTGAGCTATGATTGCATCTGAACAAAGAAGCAAAACCTCAACTCTAAGCACAAATAAATAAATAATAACATGTTTAAAAATCAGGTTATAGGTCGAGCACAGTGGCTCATGCCTGTAATCCCAGCACTTTGGGAGGCCGAGGTGGGCAGATTATGAGGTCAAGAGATCGAGACCATCCTGGCCAACATGGTGAAACCCTATCTCTACTAAAAATAGAAAAATTAGCCAGGCGTGGTGGCGGTTGCCTATAATCCCAGCTACTCTGAAGGCTGAGGCAGGAAAATTGCTTGAACCTGGGAGGTGGAGGTTGCAGTGAGCCAAGATCATGCCACTGTACTCCAGCTGGGCGACAGAGTAAGACTTCGTCTCAAAACGATCAGGTTACAAATGGATATTTAATGATGTAGAAATATACTTCTGAAATATTTGGAGTGGAAACAAAATGTCCCTACAATTCCAAGTTTGCATGTAAAAGTGACTAGAACTACGTATCCCCAAACTACTAACAGCAATTACCTTTAATTATCAGATTATGGATGGTTTTTATTTTCTTTTTCTTGAGATTTTTTTTTCTTGAGAAGGAATTTTGTTCTTGTCACCGAGGCTAGAGTGCAGTGGTGTGATCTCCGCTCACTGCAACCTCCACCTCCTAGGTTCAAGCGATTCTCCTGAGTAGCTGCATTACAGGTGACCACCCCCTCCACTGGCTAAGTTTTGTATTTTTAGTAGAGACAAGGTTTCCCTATGTTGGCCAGGCTGGTCTCAAACTCCTGACCCCAGGTAATCCACCCACCTCGCCCTTCCAAAGTGCTGGGATTACAGATGTGAGCCACTGCACCTGGCCTTATTTTCTTCTTTGTATTATTTTTGTGCTTTTTAGATTTTCTACAATGTTCATGTGTTCTCTTATAATTAGAAAAAGTAAATCCAATTAACAGTATCTATTTTAAAAAGAAAAATTATGGTTAAGTTCTGTAACACCTTGCCCCTGTGTGCACACACAATCATATCAATTCCTCAGTCTCTGCTAAGAGATGAGCCTTGCTGGCCCAGAACACTGGCGGAGCAGCTGTGGCTGGCCACGCTGTCTGCACGCTCCCACACATCTGCATCAGCGTCAGCCCACGGCAATACTCCAGCCTGGAGCCCTAGGCCTCAGGCTTGCTTCAGGACCCAGATGTTCATCAGCCCAGCTCTGGTGCATGATGAAGGGAAGGGCGGTTAGAATACCTCAACAGCTGGTCAGATAGACTCAAGGAAACACGGATCAGCTGACTCATGGCAATCTTCAACACAGACAGCATAGAGCAGTAGGGAAAAACAAAACAAAGAGCCCCAGGCCTTGGAAAGCCATAGGTCTGAATCATGATTGAGCATCTGCGCCTCTGTTTGACCTCAGGCCAGCTTTTAACCTTTCAGTCTGTGTTCTCTTGTCTACAAAGGGCGTCATATTACTCATCTCTCAGGTTATAAGGATTGTATTGAATTAAATGAGCACAGACTAAGGGCTCCCTAACCAGTGGTTAATATTAAAGAGTAAGGGCCTCCTGGGCCTGTGAGACACTCAGGGTCCCAGAGCCTTAGCTCTGATATGCAGGTAGACAGCAGTAGCATAGTAAAAACTGTGGGGAGAGAGAGGAGATGCTTCTGGCAAGGAAATGGTCACCTGGCATTTTGCCTAGACACTTGGCTGGCGCTCAACACATGCTCTGTAAGTAAGAAGAGCTACCTGCAGTGGGTCCCAGGTCCAGACTTGAGTCATTCAGCTCTTCCTCCTCTTCCCAGAAGTACTGTGGTGGCTGCAGAATCCGAGATTCTTCACTTTCTTCGCTGGGGAAGCCTGAGCCAGGGGCTCCCAGGCCAGCTCCCAGGCCCATGGTCTCACTAGGCTCCTCTGAGTCCAGTGGCTCCAAGCCAGTGGGCAGCAGGAGGTCCAGCAGGGAGGTGGACGTGAGGCCCTCTGGGCCAGGCTCATCAGATCCAGCCGCACAAGCACCCAGGGATGCTCCTGTGCAGACATAAAAGTCAGACAGTCAGGGGAGGCTAAAGAGGACAAAGACTGGTGCCAGGTTAGAGATGTCTCAAATGACAAAGGTCCTGGGGAGGGGGTGACTTCAGTGGACACTCTTGAACACCCAGAGGCTTCCTGGTGATTCTGACAGGCTGCTTTCATTTCAAAAAGGCCAAATGGGCTGGGCGTGGTGTCTCACACCTGTAATCCCAGCACTATGGGAGGCTAAGGTAGGCAGATCATGAGGCCAGGAGATCAAGACCATACTGGCCAATTTGGTGAAACCCCATCTCTACTAAAAAGACAAAAATTAGCTGGGCCTGGTGGCACACGCCTGTAGTCCCGGGTACTCAGGAGGCTGAAGCAGGAGAATCACTTGAACCTGGGAGGTAGAGGCTGCAGTGAGCCAAGATTGCACCACTGCACTCCAGACTGGTGACAGAGCAAGACACTGTCACAAATAAACAAGGCCAAACTGCTTAGGCATTCCTGTGGCAGGGGCAAGAGGAGACAGATGGAGACGGGCAGGGGAGAGAGAGGAATCACTGAGTCAGCATTCCACTGCACATGTGCTCATTCAGAAAGCGCCTCCTGAGTACCCTCTCTCTGCTGGCAATTGTGCTGGGTGCTGGGTCTACAAACAGAAGTGAAGACAGGGCCTGTGCTTTAAAGAACCTAGCTGTTCGACTGGACAGTGTTCCCCAGGCTTCCAACCTTAGTTAAAATTTCTCCAAAACTGCATTAAGAACATGATTTGTATGTCAGCAATACAGTATCCTGAACGTAGTCTAATTTTTTATTTTTTATATATTTTTTGAGACACAGTCTTGCTCTGTCACCCAGGCTGGAGTGCAGTGGTGCGATCTCAGCTCACTGCAATCTCCGCCTCCTTGATTCAAGAGATTCTCCTGCCTCAGCCTCCTGAGTAGCTGGGATTACAGGTGCCCACCACCACACCCAGCTAATTTTTGCATTTTTAGTAGAGACAGGGTTTTGCCATGTTGGTCAGGCTGGTCTCGAATTCCTGATCTCAAGTGATCTGCCTGCTCAGTCTCCTAAAGTGCTGTCATTACAGGCATGAGCCACTGAGCCCAGCCTCTGAACGTAGTCTTTTAAAAAACCACGTGAGGTAAGTGTATTAGGTGAATGGTGGGGGGGGGGGCGGAAACACACGAAGTCACAGTTCAAACTCACCCAGTGCTGGTAATTTGACATATTTGTTTAAAATCTTGGATTCTCTCTCTCTCCTAATTTATCAAAACAAGCAAATAAATGGACAGGAAAACTAATTAAAGGGGACCTTTTTCATCCTCTTTCACTCTCCTTAAGGACAGGAATATAGCCCTATTTGCCAGTTTCCAACTCAACCTCTAACTTAATGATCTAACCACACAAATATTACTAACTTGCTGTGAGGCTCCTGGAAAGCTGCTCAAGACCTCTGGGTCTCAGTCTCTTCGCCCAAAAGACAAGGAAGCTGGATGAAATGGTACCAAATTCTTTTCCAAGACTAACATTTAAGCATCTAGGGAAGAGGGAATTTCACAGTCTTCCTCTTGCTCTACACCAGATGTATGCTGTGACCTGACTTGACTGTAGTCCACGGCAATTTTTAGTGATGTTTATAATAAAAATAAGGCTAATATTATTGGTGCCATGTGCTTTGCTGAGCAGGTCCTAAGCTTGGTATGTACCAATACCGCAACTGACCACTGAAGAAAATGAGCATTTCAGACTGTCCTATAAGTCTGGGTATCAGGGAGTCTGTGCACACTGTGCACCAGCCAGACAACACACAGCCAAGAATGCCACATCCAGCCACAGGAGTGTATTCTGGGGAATGTGGGTGGGGGATGGGGAGTAGAGACTCCAGCAGAAGATACACATGCCCTGAGGTCAGAGACAGAAGGTTGTTCTGTAATAGGAGAGAGGGCCTGGTACCAGGAAACAGGTTACACTTTGGCTTCTCTGGCTGACTTCACCACCACAAGCCTTGTTCTCCTCCTCTATGTAACAAGGACAGCAATTGCTACCGTGCCTCCAGTGTGAGGGGCACCATGTGAGGTAATCCCTGAGCCTTGTGTGAAAGCTGCTCTACAAAGAGCTTCACAAACCAAAGTATTCTACAGATATTGTATTATTATCCTATATAAAAAACAGAGACCTGTGAAGTTCATGGCCTGAGGAAAAAAGAGATATTTAAAAGAGACCATGGTATCTTCAAATACATTAAAACAAAAGGTTGGGTCAGGTGCAGTAGCTCACACCTGTAATCTCAGCACTTTGGGAGGCTGATGCAGGTGGAACATGAGGTCAGGAGTTCGAGACCCAGCCTGGCCAAGATGGTGAAACCCCATCTCTACTAAAAATACAAAAAAAAAAAAAATTAGCTGGGCACAGTGGCAGGTACCTGTAATCCCAGCTACTCGGGAGGCTGAGGCAGAATTGCTTGAACCTGGGAGGCAGAGGTTGCAGGGAGCAAAGATGATGCCACTGCACTTTAGCCTGTGTGACTGAGCTATACTCCATCTCAAAAAAAAAAAAAAAAATAAGGTTGATGTGAATAAGATCAGAGTGATTCTATGTGGCCTCAAAGCCAACCCCAGGGCTAAGGAGGCATTAGAGCCTTAGCATCTGACCAGGGCTGGTAATGTCTGTGCCAACCTCTAAGATGCTGTGAAGCTCTGTCTCTCAGTAAGATAATTCACAGGTCCAACTCTGAGCATTAGAAAGTATCATCCTGACTAAAGGGCAGGAATGGGAGTAGGGGCAGGTGCAGTGGCTCACACCTGTAAATCCCAGCACTTTGGGAGGCTAAGGTGAGCAGATCAGTTGAGGTCAGGAGGTCAAGAGAGGCCTGGCCAACATGGCGAAACCTGTCTCTACTAAAAACACAAAAATGAGTTGGGTGTGGTGGTACACACAAGTAGTCTCCAGCTACTTGGAAGGCTAAGGCAGGAGAATCGCTTGAACCTGGGAGGCATACGTTGCAGTGAGCCAAGATGGTGCCATTGCACTGCAGCCTAGGTGACAGAGTGAGACTCCACATCAAAAAATAAAAAAAATAAAAAATAACTAAAGGGTTGGCACGCTGTGACCCTGGGCAGGTAGGAGCCAATGGCAGTGCTGTGTTGCCAATGCCCCTGAGGACTGCTCACAGGTCTTCCGCCAAGTCCAAGCCATTCACAGCCCATCTGGAATGTCTTCTGCTCTCCTAGGCACCATGTCCAGGGTCAAAGATTCTGCTTCCAGGCAGGCCCTGGCTCCACAAAGCTGAAGCCATGTTCCTGGAGCCTGTGTCTGAATCCCTGACTCAAACAGAGAAACAGTCATCTCATATTTTGTGGTTTCTTTGAGCCAAAGGCATTTAAAAGACAGAGAAAGCCAAGATAATCAATATGGGGTCCACTCCCCTTGAATTTTCCCTTTGTTCTTGGGAGAGGATGAATTAAGGATCTTGGACTCTCTCTAGCTCAGAATTTCCCATGACCTTTTCCACTCTAATTCCCTTTCCCATCACAGGGGGACCCTAAGCTACTCTTGGGTTTTTTCCTAGCCTGAATATTATAGAAGAAAGCAGTATCTATCCCCTACTAGGTAGATGGGAAAGAGACAGAATGCCATGTCCAACCACAAAACAGTAACTTTTTAAGGTTCTTCCTGAGGCACTATGGTTGAGAGGTTATCCACTGATGTCCCAATTAATAACTTATAATAACACACATCTTTGCAATGAGACTTTGTAACTCTTCCCATCAAGACATGAAGTCTAATTCTCCACTCCTTGAATTTGAGCTACCTTTGTGAGTTATTACACAAGACAATGCAGGAGAAGTGATGATATGACATTTCCAAGGCTAGGCCTTCCTAGATGCTTCTATTCTCTCGGGATTCTGCTCAAGGCTAGCCTGCAGGAAAACAGGAGCCTATGCAGAAGAGAGCCAGGACAGCTCAGTGTCCACCTGAATTTCCAAAGTGAGAGAGCCAGATAAGACTGGCAAAGGTGATGAACAGCTGATGACAAACTTGAAGGAGTTCAGTTGAGAAAAGAACCACCCAGCTGATCTCAACCTAAATTGCCAAACTACAGAATCATGAGCTAAATGGTTACTGTTTTAAGCCAGTGCTTTCAAACTTGAACCAGCATGGAATCACCATGAGGGCTTGTTAAAACAGAGACTGTTAAACCCACCCTAGAGTTCTGAATCCAGTTAGTCTGTGATAGGACCTAAGATTTGCATTTTTATCAAGTTCCCAGGTGATACTTCTGGTCCAGAGATCAGATCTTGAGAATAACTGAAACTACTAAATTTTGGGGTGATTTGTTACACAGAAATAGCCAACTGATACATTAAGAAAAATCATAAATCGAGTTCTCCTTTTGGTTCAGAGTAGTGTTTGAATGGTTAAATTCCACTCATTCAACCATCCATTCATTCATTTATACATTCATTCTTCAACCAAAAAGCCTTTATTAAATGCTTATTTGGACGAGGCACGATGCAAGGCTATGTTGGTACAGAAATAAGAAAGATGTGGTACCTCTCCCAAAAAGTGTTAGTTTCTACTAGACAGACCAGGAAGAAAACAAATCATTATGGAATAGTGTAACAGTGACCATATAACTCTGCTTGAGCCACAGGGTTCGTAAGGCAGGGAGAGAGATCTCAAAGGTAGCTACTAACAGAACTGCTCATGGCACTGGACTGACCGTGCTCAGGACACTGTGAAGGAGAAAGGAGGCTGGAGAAAATAACGACACTGGGAGCTCAGGAACATGTGTTCAGTTTCCCATTCTCTAGGGTAGACATTGATGCCACTCAAGGGGGCACATGGCTAAAATGTCCGACACTTCATCACAAAGTAAAGCAGTAGGGATGATACAGAAACAGAGGTGTGCAGACTTGACGGACACCTCCATTAGAATTATAGTCCTCATAGTGCTTCACTGCTGGAAGGACAAGAGAGCTCTTTTACAATCCCCTGGCATTTCCCCCTGCATCCATCTGTCTTGCACACTGCCCTCTAATCAGCGCTTCTCAGACTGAAATGTGTGTGTGAGTCAACCGAGTCTGCTGACACAGTAGGTGTCAGTAATGCTGCTGGTCCACGGACACTTTGAGTGACAAAGCTCAGAGAGGTCTTTTTAATTTTATTTATTTATTTATTTTTAGATGGGGTTTCACTCTTGTCACCCAGGCTGGAGTGCAATGGCGTGTTCTTGGCTGACTGCAACTTCCACCTCTCGGGTTCAAGCAATTCTCCTGCCTCAGCCTCCTGAGTAGCTGGGATTACAGGTGCCCGCTACCACACCCAGCTTATTTTTGTATTTTTAGTAGAGACAGGGTTTCACCACATTGGCCAGGTTGGTCTTGAACTCCTGACCTCAGGTGTTCTGCCTGCCTTTACCTCCCAAAGTGTTGGAATTACAGGCGCAAGCCATTGCGCCCAGCCAACTTTTTTTCTTTTTGAGACGGAGTTTTGCTCTTGTTGCCCAGGCTGGAGCATAATGGCGTGATCCTAGCTCGCTGCAACCTCCACCTCCCAGGTTCAAGCGATTCTCCTGCCTCAGCCTCCCGACTAGCTGGAATTACAGGTATGCACCACCACTCCCAGCTAATTTTGTATTTTTAGTAGAGACGAGGTTTCGCCATGTTGGCTGGGCTGGTCTCAAACTCCTGACCTCAGGTGATCCTCACGCCTCAGCCTCCCAGAATGCTGCGATTACAAGCATGAGACCACGTCCAGCCCCAGAGGTCTTTTTAAAATGCCAAGGCGGGCGGATCACAAGGTCTCCAGTTCGAGACCAGCCTGGCCAACAAAGTGAAACCCTGTCTCTACTAAAAATATAAAAATTAGCTGGGTGTGGTGGTGGCCACCTGTACTCCCAGCTACTCGAGAGGCTGAGGCAGGAGAATCGCTTGAACCCAGGAGGCAGAGGTTGCAGTGAGCCAAGATTGTACCATTGCGCTCCAGCCTGGGCAACAGAGTAAGACTCTATTTAAAAATAAATAAATAAATAAAATAAAATGCAAATCTGGTTCTGTCATTCTATCATACAGGTCAGATCCTTTAAAAAGGCAAAGAAGGCTCTCACAAACTAACCATTACCTCCCCTCCCCTCTCTGCACCCACCTTCCCCCATCATACTCTATACTTCAGACAAACTTACTACTCACAATTTCCAGAACACAGCCACCTCTTTTGCCTTCTGGGTCTCTGCACATGCTCGTCTGCTTGAACATCTGTATCTCCCCATCTCTGTCCTGTCCCACCACCCATCTGCTAATTCTCACTCCTGCCTCCAGTCTCAGCTTCTGAGAAGCTTTCTGTGGCCACTCCGAGTCTGGATGAGGCACTGCTCCCGTCTATCACAGCCTTCTCAACAAACTACTCTCACTACACTTTTCTCACCAAACTGTAACAGACCTTCATATGGCCTCCCTTGTAAATGAGGAGTCCCTTGTGTCAATTCCACCCTGGAATTTCAGTGCTTGGCACAACCTTTAACACATAGTGGGGACTCAATAAAGGTTTTAATAAATAAATAGTAGTCTAGTCCAACCCTCTTGTTTTACAAATGAAGTAACTGAGGCCTTGTGGGATTAAGGTCAAACAGCTAGTTAATAGAGGAGCTGAAATTAGCTGGTTTCTTCCCCACAGAAAGGTCTTGTGGATGCTCCAGGAGGAATGGAAAGCTATTACTAGCCGGGTTGGGTACCTTCCTTCCTCCAAAGGATACATGAAGGACGAGACTATGTAAGACAGCTTAAATACTTCATGCACTTTAAGAGCCAAGGAAAGAAGCCAGAGAGAAGACTAGAAGATACCCCTTTCCAAACATTCTGCCCAGGGTCCCCCAAACCAATCCAATCAAGTGAAGAAACCTCTTCTCTTGTAAAAGACCAGATTAGTAAAGTGACTCCCAATATTTTCACTAACAAGAATCCCATTTATTTACATTTCCAAGTGGCCCCTGCATTTGGAAATGTTTCATCTATAAGCTGTACTTATTTAATAGTTATTTTCTAATTTTTGAAAAGTGCATCAGAAACATATAATGCTGCCAATCAGATGTGATACCAATTATAATTGAACTTTTGTTTCAGGTGGGCTGACCTCTTATTAGAGGTACAATTTCTATTAGACTGTTGATTACAAAGAAAAATACAGTCACTCCTGAGCTCCTATTCTGTGTCAAACAGTGTGTTAGGCCCTTCCTGGAGGTGCAACAAAACACAGATGACCAAGAGACAGGCTTTGCCCTCAGGAATATTACCAACTCTTGGGAAGTAGAACCTAAGGTCTGTAGGGGGTATCAGCTGATGGACATCCCTGCTTTGCAAAAGCAGTATCCCTAGGGCTGGCAGGGAGCCAAAATACAAGAAATAAATCTGGAAAACTCATTCATGCATTCCAGGAAGAAAAAAAGTCAACTGATGGAAAATGTTTATAATAATTAAATAATATATATTGTATAAGTTCCCAGGGCACCCAGGCAGCCTGTCTTTGAGAGGGCCATGAACTGAAGATCTTTATCTGCATGCTCCAACCTCTAGCAGGTATGCTGGGAAAGATGTTACTTCAGCCTTGTTAGAAAAGGCTAAGAATCTTGAAGTTCATCCTCTACAAAACCACTGAAAGACTAAACATGGGTTGTCTCTCAAACCTTGGCACTCTCTCTCAGAGCTGAACTGTGACATGGCAGGTAGAGGCTGTGGCATGGCAGGGGAAGGCTGCTGCCATCTACACCCTACTCTGGCTCCTCGGAGTGGCTTGGAACTCAAGAATTCTCTGCCCTCTCCAGGTCAGTCTGCCCAGAGGAGCCTGTTTCCTTCCCCACTCTGGAGGATCAAACACTTTCTAGTCAGTCCAGCTCTCTGTGAACAGAGCTTCTAATGTGTCTGCCGGGCCTCTTCCCTATCATTTCCATGGCTCTTGTGAGCCCTCACCTCTCTGAGCCTCTAACACCTGTCAAGGCAGGAACCCACAGCCCTCCTCCAACATCTCTCCCTTTCCTTCTTTGTCTTCCCTTCCCAATGTCTGAGAGAAATTGGCAAAGATTTTGAAAACCCTACTGAAGAAAAAGGGGTCTGGTATTTTCCTGGTTTTTCATTCCTTTTCCAGTAAACAGTTTCATTTTCTTAAAGTTATTTTTCCCTCTAATGACTGTTTTGTCTTTATATAGACCTTGATATTTTCAAAGGCCTTGGCAATGGGTAATTATTTAAGTAATTACAAGAGGTTACTTCTTTTCAAACTTGCCCACCATAAGATGACACCAAAATAGTAACTGAGACCTAGCCATTCTATGTATAATTAGTTTTGCACTTAATAATTAATCTGCTTTGAGACCCCGCCTGACTTAAAATTTCAGAAATACACTCTATGTGTGATTGGTTTCCTTTTTCCCTCTAGCACTTATAATTTTCTGTTACATCATCATGCCTAACAGAGGAGAGAGAAAAAGATGGCACATGAAAAGGATTAGGGGATCAGCCTCAAAGAACTGAAAATCTGATCCAAACGAAAACAGAAAGAGGCAAAAGAAGCAGACTGACATTTGGGGTGGTGGAAAAAACAAGACTGCGGCGATCTTCATGTTTTGTCTTACCTTTCCAAATCAGTCCCTGCAATCTGCTCCGCGTGCAAACCTCCTTTCTGATTTCCACCATCAGCTACACCCCACCCCTCCCCCAAACAGGGGCTTTGAAGTCCAGTCTCCCTAAGCTCTTGGCAGATACCAACCTGGGAGGGGCCCTACAGCATCTGTCACACAGCCCCTCACCCTTGAGTGTCAGTGACAACAGGAACTGCCGAGCTCGGACACGCTACCTCCACTCTGTAAACACCTGATAAACAATACTGATGGCTCCCAGAAGGGCTTCCACACAAAGGTGTGTAAGAGACACACTGCTAGACACACGCACATGGCCTCCAAGCACGGGGTAAAAAGTGCGTAATGAAGAGCATGCACGGGAGAGAGGAATGGGGAGGCAGGCTGCCCACAGTCCTCACAGCTGGTCACATAAGCACATGGGCAGTTACAGCTGGGCCTGGGTCCTCACGGACATTGCTGGCCAGTTCTGGCTTATGACTGTTAACACAAAGAAATAGCAGACCAATTAACTGATGTTTACTTGTTGAATGTCGCCTTCTTCCAAAGAGGATTTAAGGCGTGAAAGAATACAGGTGGGTAGGTGTGAGTGTCTGAGCCAACACTGATGAACATGTTTTTCTGTGCACACCACCTAGGGCCTTTCTTCATCCTTAGACTGACTGTGGAGAAAATGTGCCCTCCCTGAACTGAGCCTTCCCATGACATGCACAGGAGTGTGAGGGACCACTTTCTCCTCCCAGCCATTTACCCTCGGATTCTGCCACTCTGAGCCCCAGGGTCATGCCCCACCTCAAGCAAAGACTGTTCCTCCCCTCCCACAGAGACCCTTCACTAGGTTTCTCTTTCACGCACACACAGCTGCACACAAAGTGCCTGTGTCTTCATGGGCCAGCTGCGTGGGAAATGTCTTGTGCACACTCCTACATGCACATACACGCATTCGGACATGTGCATTAAAAGTGAAGTTACAGCTAGCTCATGAGCGTACACACGCACACTTGCTCATCCGGGTACTCCTCAGCAGCACCAGTCACACCTTAACATGCACTGTAACACACTCTCCCTCTGCTGTGCCAGCTTGTGCAGGAGCTGCTCAGCTATGACTTTATTTGACCCACCTTTGCAGACAGTCCTTTTCCCGGCCATTTCCATAGTGGCTGCCTGCCTCATGGGCTGTCACATCCCTCATGGTCACCTCCCTACACACCAACCGCTTTTAAATCCCTGTCTGCGTTGGAAGCCATCAGAAGGCCTCTTTCTCTCCCAGGCAGACACATCCCTTTCACACCTGCGCCACACCCCCAGCCCGCCGCCCGGCATGGCTGCTGAATGGAAACCACACATCCAAGTCTCACACCTCCCTCATGTGTGAGCTGCGTGGGAGCCTCCCGCCATGTGCTGTCACGGGCCTTCCGTGGCTGTACGCCCGTTTGTGTCAGCTCCTAATAGAGTCGCCCAGAACAGGGGAGGATACCCATTCACTGTGACACACACACACTCCCTCCCCGCAACACCAAGGGTAAACAGCCACCCGCGCCTCAGCGTGCCCGCCTCACACTGCACCCGCAGCCCGTGGGACCTTCACAATGCGGCCTCCTCCCCGCGTGTCTGTCACATATTCCCCCTCCCCCGAGTGTGCAGGCACACAATGCACACTCGCACACACACACACATGCACATGCACACACGCGCGCCCCCAGGCCCGCAAGGCAGCAGCCTGCGCACCTGCCCTGCGCATCGCGGCGTGGGGGCCACCGTGCTGTGTCCCGGCTTCACCGCCGCGCCTCGGTCGGGGGTCGCCCCGCACGCTAAGCGCCCGCCGCTGCCCGTACGCCCCCACTCCACGTGCGCGCGTGTCGGGGCGGCACCGCGGCGGGGCCGGGACACGCGCGCTCCCGGCAGCGCCGCACGCTGGCCCCTTTGTTGGCGGCCCGGGGAGCTGTCCAGCACAGCGACCGCGCCACCGCTCGCCCACGCCCGGGCCCGGCGCTCACTCACCCCCGGCCAGCAGCAGCAGCAGCGGCAGCGGTAGCAGCAGCGGCAGCAGCCCGGCAGCCCGCAGCAGCCGGCCCATGGTGCAGCCGTCGCCGCCCGCAGCCGCAGCGGCGCGGCGCCCGGGCCCGCGTCAGGGGCCGCGCGGGCGGCGGCGGCGCGCGTCCACCCCATTGGTTCGCGTGGCCGTCGCTCATTCTCGGCCCCGCCGGGCGGCGTGCCGCGGGCGCGCCCCCGCGGAGACTAAGCGGATGCGCGAGCGGCCGCCCCTCCGATCGGCCCCCGCGCCGGGCCGGCCAATCAGCACCGCGGAGGCTCGGGGGCGTGGCCGGGCCGCCAGCAGCGTGAGGCCTGGCACCTAGTGCCTGGCGCCTCTGTAGCCCCGCTCAGTCACCTGTCTAAAAAAAAAAAATTAAAGGTAAGAATTTTTTAAAGTACCCTTATTTTATTGTCTTTCCCCACTAGAACGTTAGCTCCAGGTGGGCTGCTGTATCCTTAGTACATAAAGCAATGCACAGCAGGTGCTGAAAAAGTAGTACTTGTCATCCACTGTAGGAAAAAAATCAAATCATACAGAAAGATAAAATACAAAGTACATTGTCTTCTCTTCCATCAGATCCTCTCCTCCAAAGTGACAGTTTTGTGCATGCTTTTAGAAGAAAATGTGCAAGCATATAGGTTTTTAAAAAATATTTTGACAGGTTTGAATTGGATCATAGTGTACATAAAGTTCTCTCTGTGTAGTTAATAGTATATCATCTGGGTTCATTCTGATTTTTTTTTTTTTTTTAGTTTTGGTTTTGAAATGGGGTCATGCTCTGTCCCTGAGGCTGGAGTACAGTAGTGTGATCATGGCTCACTAAGCCTCAAAGTCCTGGGCTCAAGCAATCCTCCTGCTTTAGTTTCCCAAGTAGCTGGGACTGCAGGTGCACTGCTGCCATGCCTGACTTCATTTGTGTTTATGATGCATGCTTGTCTGGCATGTGGATGTGCCCTGCTGGAATTACCTTTCTCCCATTTCTTACAAAAACAGATTGTTCTCTGTTTTTTACTATCATGATCCATGCTATACTGAGTGTTCTGGTGCCTGTCTTGGAGTACGGTGACAGGCCTATCCCTGCCTAGCTGGCTTTGAAAAGTTTAAAGACAACAGTGCAGGCTAGGCACAGTGGCTCACACCTGTATACTCAGCACTTTGGGAGGCAGAGGCGGGGATGGATAACCTGAGGTCAGGAGTTCGAGACGAGCCTGACCAGCATGATGAAACTCCGTCTCTTCTAAAAACACAAAATTAGCCGGGTGTGGTGGCTCATGTCTGTAATCACAGCTACTTGGGAGGGTGAGCAGGAGAATCACTAAAATTCAGGAGGTGGAGGTTGCAGTGAACTGAGATCACATCATTGCACTCCAGCCTGGGCAACAAGAGCAAAACTCCATCTCAGAAAAAACAAACAAACAAACAAACAAACCACAGTGCAACTTACCAATTTGCAAAGCTGGCCCCACATCAGGAGACCATATAGAGATGGACTATGGAAATTCCCTTTTATGCACAGTTAAAAAGTTAATGGTGAAGGATGACTTCAGATGATATTCCATGTCTTTTCCTTTTATTATTAACTGTATCATTCTTTTTGTAATGTTGTGCTCATTACAGCTATTCCTTCTTGGTCAGGTTGACAGAATTTTCTGGCAAGTTTCTGTGAAGCAGTGTTAAACATTTTTATAAATATGAAACTTATCTGTTAAATTACCACCTGTTTCATATTAGCTGAGTTGCAGGTGGAATGTTTAAGGAAGTCCTAGCCTTTTCAGCATTTTTGAAAGCGTGTTCATGCTGACACTGAAGTTTCTTAGTCTTACCTTAAATCTCTCAGATTCTGGACCTGCAGGAGAGATGGTGCTCAAATTCAAGCCTGCATCAGAATCACATGGATAGCTTAATATATTTGATTGACTGATTGATTGATTGATTGAGATGGAGTCTCACTCTGTCTCCTGGGCTGGAGTGCCATGGCATGATCTTGGCTGACTGCATCCTCCGCCTCCTGGGTTCAAGCTATTCTTTCACCTTAGCCTTTGAGTAGCTGGCATTACAGGCATGCAACACCACACCCAGCTAATTTAAAAAATATTTTTAGTAGATATGGTGTTTCACCATATTGGCCAGGCTGGTCTCAAACTCCTGACCTCAGGTGATCCACTTGCCTCGGCCTCCCAAAGTGCTGGGATTACAGGCGTGAGCCACTGTGTTGGCCAATAGCTTGTTACTATAAAACGCAGCTTTCTGGGCCCCACTCAGATTTTCAGTTTAGTAGGTCTGGATGGGCCTGAATATCCGCATTCCTAACACATCCCCAGGTACTGCTGCTGCTGGTTCAGGTCGACATTTAGAGACACACTGGAGTTGATCTTCTCTACTCAAAGTGTGGTCCATGGACCAGCAGCCATGGCATCACCTGGTGCTTATTAACAGTACAGAATTTTAGGCCTCAGCCCAGATCCATTGAAACAGAATCTGAATTGTAACTAGTTCTCTGGGTGGTGTGTATGGACATTAAAGTTCAAGAGACACTGGAAGAAAGTAGGAGTAAAGAAACTTTTTCTGGAAACTTTCAGCATTCCAGGCCATATGGTCTTTGTCACAAATACCTATCTCTTCCAGCATAGTGGAAAAGCAGCCTTAGATGATATGGAAATCGACAGGTGTGACTGTGTTCCTGTAAAAATGTATTTAGAAACACTAAAATTTAAATTTTACAGAATTTGCATCTGTCATGTAATATTGTTTTGATTTTTGTTTCACCATTAAAAATATGAAATCTGGCTGGGCACTGTGTCTCATGACTGTAATCTCAACACTTTCAGAGGCTGAGGCGGGCAGGTTGCTTGAGGCTAGGAGTTTGAGACCAGCCTGGCCAACATGGTAAAACCCAATCTGTACTAAAAACAAAAAATTAGCTGGGCATGGTGGTGCATACCTGTGGTCATAGCTACTCAGGAGGCTGAGGCAGGAGGATCACTTGAACTCCAAAGGCAGAAGCTGCAGTGAGCCAAGATCATGCCACTGCACTCCGGAATAGGTAAAAGAGTGAGATGCTGTCCCCTACAAAAAAATTAGCCAGGCGCAGTGGAGCATCCCAGCTTCTTGGGAGGCTGAGGCATGGGAATCATTTTAACCTGGGAGGTAGAGGTCACGCTGAGCCAAGGTCATACCACTGTACTCCAGCCTGGGCAACAGAGCAAGACTCTATCTCAAAAAAACTAAAAAATGAAATCCATGCTGAGCTCACGAGCCGTATGTGGACCTCAGTCCATTTTCGGCCAGCCCCTAGCTTGGAAGAATATTCTTCTGAGAGTGAGGTTACCTGCCACATTCTACTACCAGCTCACAGTGTGACCCCAAAGCTGGTTAGCTCACCTCCCTGGCTCTAGATGTTGTCATATGGAAAATGAAGGGGTTAGATCTCAAGCATGTCAAATACTGGGCCCTTCCCTTCCTTCTCATGCACACAGCAGACACCCACAGTCACTCGTGGCGTTCTTTCCCACTGAGTTATGTTCAAGCAGCCCTCCAGGTGACTGCTGCCAGTGGACTGGAGTTGAGCAAGAAATGGCATCTCATTGTTCTTCTGTGACTCCATGTTCCCTAAGATCACCTTTACCTCCAGTGCCCTTGCATTCTGCCTTGTACATCACATTCTTTTTACACCCTAGTCCCTTGAGTTTACCAGGGTGCATTGACGAACTCTGTCTCTTTTTTTTCTCTTCGATTTTTTTTTTTTTTTTGTATTTTTAGTAGAGATGGCGTTTCTCCATGTTGGTCATGTTGGTCTTGAACTCTCAACCTCAGGTGATCCACCTGCCTCGGCTTCCCAAAGTGTCAAAGTGTTGGGATTACAGGTGTGAGCCACAGTACTCAGACTTTTTTTTTTAGAGACGAATTCTCACTCTGTCACCCAGGCTGGAGTACAGTGGCATGATCTCCATTCACTGCAGCCTCTGCCTCCAGGTTCAACTGATTCTCCTACCACAGACTCCCAAGTAGCTGGGACTACAGGTGCAAGTTGCCATGTCCAGCCAATTTTTTGTATTTTTACTAGAGATGGGGTTTCATCGTGTGGCCTAGGCTGGTCTTGAACTCCTGAGCTCAGGTGATCCACCCGCCTCGGCCTCCCAAATTGCTAGGATTACAGGTGTGAGCCACCATGCCCTTTTTTTTTTTTTTTTAATTGAGACAGAGTCTCACTCTGTCACCCAGGCTGGAGTGCAGTGGCGTCATCTCGGCTCACTGTAATCTCCGCCTCCATGGTTCAAGCAATTCTCCTGCCTCAGCCTCCTGAGTAGCTGGGATTACAGGTGCACACCACCATGCCTGGCTAATTTTTGTATTTTTAGTAGAGAAGGGGTTTCACCATGTTAGCCAGGCTGGTCTTAATCTGACCTCAGGTGATCCACCCACCTCGGCCTCCCAAAATGCTGAGATTACAGGCATGAGTCACTGTGCCCAGCCAATAGTTCTTTCTTGTACATAACTTAGTATTCAGTTGTGCAGATGCACATAATGGGTAAATCTGTCTGTTCACTTGCTAATAGCTGCCTGACTTACCTCCAGTTTGAGTTATCACAAAGTAGCTAAGAACGTTTCTGTACCAGTCTTTTATAAACATATGTTCTCAGCTCTCTTGGATGGATGTCTGGGAAGAGGGTGACTGGCTGTATGGTCACTATGTCTAACTTAAAAAAAAAAACTGCCAAACTCTTCCAGAGTCACAGAAGTATTTTATATTCAAGCTAGCAGAAACCACAATCCACGATGGCCCTAAGCTCTAAGAGGCCATACACAAAAAAGAGAATATAAAACTATTACACACAAACCAATGAAGCATAGGGTTTTCAAACACAAAGGTAGAAGCAGGGAGATGGCTCACACCTGCCTTCTTTTTTTTTTTTTTTTTGAGATGGAGTCTCACTCTGTCCCCCAGGCTGGAGTGCAGTGGTGCAATCTCAGCTCACTGCAACCTCTGCTTCCCAGATTCAAGCAATTCTTGTGCCTCAGTCTCCCAGGTAGCTGGGATTACAGGCAAGTACCACCACATCCAGCTAATTTTTGTATTTTTAGTAGAGATGGGGTTTCACCATGTTGGCCAGGCTGGTCTCGAACTCATGACGTCAGGTGATTCTCCCACCTCTACCTTCCAAAGTGCTTTGATTACAGGCATGAGCCACTGTGCCCACCACACCTGACTTTTGAGAGGAAGTCACTCAGGGGTGAAGAAGGGTTGTAAAGGGGTCCAAGAAGCCACACACCCCCCCAAGCCCAGGCTTCCGTCACCTGGTCCCTGAGCCTAGGAAACCCAGCAGCTCAGAGCTGCATGGGCTGCATTCCCTTTTCCAGTTAACTAAAGGGATCTGGGTGTAAAGGGCCACACCAGGAAATTCCAGCCTAGAACAGGGTTGTTATTTTCACTCTCCAGTTCCAGAAGGGTTACAGGTACCAGATCTGGCTTATGCCTCTGGGAATAAAGCAAGCGATCCCTCTATCAATGTCCCTAGGAAATGATGCCCTGGCCCCAAGCTGAGCATCCCTAAACACCAAGGTACTCATAGAACCAGCCCCCTTTCAGGTGGTGCGCTTTCAAGCCCAATGAGCCAGTTCTCACCACACCCTCCCTGGCAAGATAGAAGTGTAGAGATGAATAAACACAACTTGTACAACTAAAACCTGTCCAGCATTTGCTCAGCACTAGGGCACAGCTTATTATGACATTTATCTCACTGAATTTTCAGAAAATGCTCTGGGTAATAAATGGAGGCTCATGCCTGTAATCTTAGCACTTTGGGAGACCAAGGTAGGTGGACTGCTTGAGCTCAGGAGCTCAAGAACAACCTAGGCAACATGGCAATATACCATCCCTACAAAAAAAAGTTAGCCAGGCGCATGCCCATAGACCCAGCTACTCATGAGGCTGAAGCGGGAGGTTCACTCCAGCCTAGGCGATGGAGGCTGCAGTGAGCTGAGATGGTGCCACTGCACTCCAGCCTGGACAAAAGAGACTCTGTTTCAAAATAATGGAGGCTCCCAGTGAGGCATGAAGGAACTTCATGGACAGGCCTTGAGGTCCCCACCCAGGTCTCCCTGCCTTCACTCTCATCCCTAATATCTACCTTCCCCAGGGCAGCCTGGGTTGTTATAAACCAGGACTCAGCTATGTATTGTGGATCGCACCTGTAATCCTAGCTACTTGGGAGGCTGAGGCAGGAGGATCTCTGGAAGCCAAGAATTGGACACCAGCCTGGGCAACATAGTGATACCTGTCTCTGCTAAAAAAAAAAAAAAAAAAATTAAAAAGGCCAGGCACAGTGGCTCACACCTATAATCCCAGCACTTTGGGAAGCCCAGGCAGGTGGATCACCTGAGGTTGAGAGTTTGAGACCAGCCTGACCAACATGGAGAAATCCTGTCTCTACTCAAAATACCAAAATAGCCAGGTGTGGTGTTACATGCCTGCAATCCCAGCTACTTGGGAGGCTGAGGCAGGAGAATCATTTGAACCAGGAGGCAGAGGTTGTGGTGAGCCAAGATTACGCCATTGCACTCTAGCCTGGGTGACAAGAGTGAAACTCTGTCTCAAAAAGAAAATACATATATAAAATAATAAATAAATAAGTCAGGCATGGTTGTGCACACCTGTAATTCCAGCTACTTGGGAGGCTGAGGCATGAGAATTGCTTGAACCCAGGGGGTGGAGGTTGCAGTGAGCTGAGATGATGCCACTGCACTCCAACCTGGTGACAGAGCAACACTTTGTCTCAAAAAAAAAAAAAAAAAAGATTATGTGTTTTGTTCCACTCCCTGCTGAACCCTCAGGGACTAAACATTGCTAAGCACAAAAACAGCAGTCAGTCTCACCTGCTCAATGAATTAAGAGCCAGGTCAGTGGAGGAGCTTCTTGATTCAAACTCTGTCCTCCTCCCGAGGCTCTGCCTCTCCCATGGTGTCTCCAATAACCTGCTCGCCTGGCAGGCTCCAGGGAACACAAAGGTGCGCATCCTTCTTCCATGAAAGGAAGCCAAGCCAGGCAATCAGCAGAGGCGTTGGTGATGAGGAATGCTGAAGTCCATGCTACAAATGTGGCCTTCATAGCAGGGAGAACACTGCAGGCGAGCCTGAAGGAATCCAGGTGACAGGTGATGTTAGGGGTCAACTTGATGGGGTTAAGGGATACCCAGATGGCTGGCAAAGTGGTATTTCTGAGTGTGCGCATGTGAGGGTGTTTCCAGATGAGACTGGCATTTGAATCAGTGGACTCAATAAGGAGGATCCATCCTTGCCCCATGTGACTGGGCACCACCCAATCAGCAGAGGGTCCAGACACAAGAAAAAGTCAGAGAAATGGTAAATTCATGTGATCTCTCTTCTGCAGCCAGGATGCCATCCTCTCCTGCCCCTGGAAATCAGAACTCCAGGCTGTCTGGCCTCTGGATTCTGGGACTTATCCCAGTCACTACAGGTTCTCAGGCCTTTGGTTGTGGACTGAGAATTCCACCATCAGCTTTCCTGGGTCTGAGATCTTCGGCCTTGGCCTGAGCCATGCTACCAGCTTCTCAGGTTCTCCAGCTTGCAGATGGCCTAGCATGGGACTTCTCCATAATCACATGATCCAATTTTCCTAGTAGATCCCCTCTCACCCTCAATCCATCCACTCATCCATCATCTATCAATCATCCATCTATCTATTATCTATCCATCCACCTATCATGTATTCATCCACTATCTATCCATCATCTACCTATCATCTACCAATCTATCATTTATCCATCCATCCATCCATCCATTCTACTAGTTCTGTCTCCATATAATAAACAGGGACCCCACCTCTGCCTGCCAATGACCTTCAACTGGGTCATGGACATGGGTCATTTCCACACAATGCTCAGCCACAGAGGCCCAAGCTCTATCTGTCTCCCATGAGACAATTTCCTCCACCACCCGGACCACCCAAACAGCCTCCCACCAGGGTCATGAGGTCCTCTGCTGATGTCCTAGCGGCTGACACCATGGATGTCCCAGATTTCCACCCACCATCTGGGTCTAACTGAAGGCCTGTATCCTGGACATGCCTGGAATAGAATGAGGAACTGAACCTGGGTCTGGGGATTTTCTCTGTAAGGCCAATGGGTCTGTGGAGAATCCAATGCACCAGGCTGGCCTTGTGACAGCTTACCATAGTAAGCTTACCCCAGAACATGCAACAGAAACACAAATAGCTACCCTACTGACCCCATGGCCACAATCCACTGCCCCCATATCACTTGGAATTTCACGGTCCAGCTCGTCCGGGCTCGGGATGCGTCTTATGTTGTTGTTTAATTGGCAGTTGCTTTTCTTCCTTACTGTTACACACAATAATAATGTATTATGCAACTGATGGTGTCTCAGATTTGAAGAGTGAAGGTATGTGCAGTGGAGGACCTGACCTGATTCCCAAAAGAATGACAGAGGTGGTGCATTGGGGCACACCTTACATAGGGGGTAGAGTCTAAAATCCAGTACAGCCAAAATCACCCACAAATGGGGCTTCTTTGGCTAAACAAATGTACATGGTCACTTGGGTGCGTTGGACAGAAACCTCAAACAGCAGGAACATGTGGGATGCCGGATGCTCAGAAAGAGACAGAAAAAGTGAGACTGAATCCAGGAGGGACAGTCATGTGCCATGGCAAACAGCATCAACTGCCTGCTTGAGCAGCATTTTTCTCTCTTCTTTTCTTTTCTTGAGATGGAGTCTCACTCTGTCTCCCAGGCTGAAGTGCAGTGGTGTGATCTTGGCTCACTGCAACTTCTGCCACCGGGGATCAAGCCATTCTTCTGCCTCAGCCTCGTAAGTAGCTGGGATTACAGGCACTCACTACCACACCCAGCTAATTTTTGTATTTTTAGTAGAGATGGGGTTTCACCATGTTGGCCAGGCTGGACTCAAACTCCTGACCTTGTGATCCACCCGCTTTGACCTCCCAAAGTGCTGGGATTACAGGCGAGAGGCACTATGCCCAGCTTCTCTCTTCTTTTCTACTCAGTTTCCTTAATGACTTGTGAGATTTTACCCCATTTGGCAGAAAAACAAACTGAGGCCCAGAGGAGAAGCGAGAACCACAAAGCTAGTAACAGGCAGCATTGCCAGGGCTGCCGCCAGGATTCAGGCCACAAAGGCAGGAAGAAGGGAACCAGGGCATCCCAGAGGACAAAGAAACACACTTACTTCCTAGACTTGGTGCATTTCTTCTTCCAGTTCTTTACCAAAACAGGCACGACTTGTTCCAATGTGTCCTCCTTGTTTAAGGACCAGAGGCCACTGCTCTCCAGGGGCTGGTGGTAGCCCTGGATGATCAACCTGAGGCCAAGACACAAGGGAGTTAGGAAATGAGAGTCAATGAGAGGAGGAGGAGGAGGACAGGGCTCACTCACTCCACACGCATGCCTATGCTGCGCCCCTCCCCAGCACAACTGCCTGCTGTGAACAAAGGCAGCCACACAGCTGGGGATGTCTGAATGTGGGTAGACATAGACATTTGCACATATTACAAGGTTATTCCAGCTCATTCTGTTGGGTCGTAAAGGAAAAATGTCTTTCTTTTGGGGGGTGCATACAAAAGATTTAGGGGGAAAAAAGATGATTTAGGAGGAAAATATCAAGATGGCTCTAATTCACCTTTTATTTTTCATCATTCATTCATTTATTTTTTATTTTTTTTGTTTTTTTGAGGTGGAGTTTCGCCATGTCACCGAGGTTGGAGTGCAGTGTTCTTGGCTCACTGCAACCTCTGCCTCCCAGGTTTGAGCAATTCTCCTGCCTCAGCCTCCCAAGTCTGGGACTACAGGCACATGCCACCACACCTGGCTAATTTTTTGTATTTTAGTATAGACAGGGTTTCACCATGTTGCCCAGGCTGGTTTCAAACTCCTGAGCTCAGGCAATCTGATCCCCTCAGCCTCCCAAAATGCTGGGATTATTGGTATGAGCCACATGCTTGGCCTCATTCCTTTATTTATTTGATGACAGGGTCTTGCTGTGTTACCCAGGATGGAGTGCAGTGGCATGATCACAGTTCCCTGCAGCCTCCAGCTCCTGGCCTAGAGTGATCCTCCCACCTCAGCCTCCCAAGTAGCTGGGACTTCAGGTGTGAGCCATTATGACTGGCTAATTATTTTTTATTCTTTTAGAGATGGAGTCTCCCTATGTTGCCCAAGCTGATCTTGAGCTCCTGGGCTCAAGCAATCCTCCCACCTTGGCCTCACGAAGTGTTGGGATTATAGGCATGAGCCACCATGCCCTGCCAACTTTTTTAAATTTTACATTAAAAAAGGCTAATATGGGCCAGGATCAGTAGCTCATGCCTATAACTGTAGCACTTCAGGAGGCCAAGGTGGGAGGACTTCGTGAGCTCAGGAGTTCAAGGCCAGCCTGGGTAACACTGGGTGACTATCTCTACAAAATGTAAAAATAAAAAATATTACCCAGTCATAATGGCTCACACCTGTAGTCTCAGCTACTCAGGAGGCTGAGGTGGGAGGATTGCTCGAGGCCAGGAGGTGGAGGCTGCAGGGAGCCATGATCATGTCATTGCACTCCAGCCTGCGCAACAGAGCCAGAATCCCCTCCCCCCGCAAAAAAACAGGTTGAAGGGGGCAGAAAGAAAAGACTGACATGACAAAGCAATAGCAATTGTGAAATCTAGGTGATAAGCTTATTGAGTTTTATTATATTAGTCTTTCTATGTGACTCTACCCAGGCTGGAGTACAGTGGTGCAATCTTGGCTCACTGTAACCACTGCCTCCTGGGTTCAAGAGGTTCTCCTGCCTCAACCTCCCAAGTAGCTGGGATTACAGGTACCTATCACAATGCCTGGCTAATTTTTGTATTTTTAGTGGAGACAGGGTTTCACCACATGGTCCAGGCTGGTCTCAAACTCCTGACTTCAGGTAATCTACCCACCTTAGCCTCCCAAAGTGCTAACATTACAGGTGTGAGCCACCACACTCAGCCAACTGAATACTTTTATAACAAAAAGTTAAACACTTTCATTTTTTGTTTAAAATAATTTCAAACTTATAGAAAAATTACTCAAATCATACTAAGAATTCACTCAACACACCACTATTAACATGTTGTCAAGTTTACAGTAACATTCTGTCTCTATTCATTCACACACACACACACACACACGCACGCATGCATGCAAACCCATCATCTTTTTCTAAATCATTCAGACAGTTAAAAGCCTAGCACAGTGGCTCACACCTGTAATTCCAGCACCCTGGGAGGTTGAAGTGGGAGGATCACCTGAGGTCAGGAGTTTGAGACCAGCCTGGTCAACATGGTGAAAACCCATTTGTACTAAACATACAAAAATTAGCCAAGCCTGGTGGTGCATGCCTATAATCCCAGCTACTCAGGAGGCTGAGACAGGAGAATCACTTAAACCCAGGAGGCAGAGGCTGCAGATCACACCACTGCACTCCAGCCTGGGCAACAGAGCAAGACTCTGTCTTAAAGAAAAAAAAAAAAAAAGGTAAGATGTAGGCTCTACATATCTTTACCCCCAAAAAACTGGGGGTATCCCCTTACAATCCAGGACATGCTGTTATGTAACTGGAGCACAATTTTCCAAAAAAAGGATGAATGTCATTAGCATGCATCTGGCGTCCTGCAGTCATATACAAGTCCTTGCCTATGCCTATGTCTTGAATGGTTTTGCCTAGATTTTCTTCTAGGGTTTTTATGGTATTAGGTCTTACGTTTAAGTCTTTAATCCATCTGGAGTTAATTTTAGTCTAAGATGTCAGGAAGGGGTCCAGTTTC
>CAUYLG010026616.1:0-43197 GCA_963573385.1 Cacajao melanocephalus
AGATCAAACAGGCTGTGAAGAAGCTCTATGACATCGATGTGGCCAAGGTCAGCACCCTGATTCGGCCTGATGGAGAGAAGAAGGCATATGTTCGACTGGCTCCTGATTACGATGCTTTGGATGTTGCCAACAAAATTGGGACCATCTAAACTGAGTCCAGCTGGCTAATTCTAAATATATGTATATCTTTTCACCATAAAAAAATAATAGGCAATATAAATTCATATAATACTCATGTTAGTAAATGCACACAAACAAAAAATAATCAGTGGGAAGAGAACACCCTATTGAACTTGACTCTAGTCTGGCATGGTGAAGAGACATAAGAGGTGTAGAATAAGTAGGAGGCCCCTTTGCAGGAATGAGTGGGGGGACTGGGGACATTGCTAGGTGGGGAGTTTGACTGGGGCAGTACACCTGTCAAACAGTAATGCAGGTGTCCTAAGGTGAGCTTAGGGAGGACAGAAACATCCTGTGGAGCAGAAGGGCAAAAGCTCACTTGATCTTGATTTTCAGTACAAATACGGGCCCCATGCAAGTCTGAAATCTAGCAGGGCAGTCAACTTGTAACGCTCCAAAATAATCTCCTTTGACTCCATGTCTCACATCCAGGTCATGCTGATGCAAGAGATGGGTTCCCATGGTCTTGTTGCTTTCACAGGCTTGCATTGAGTGTCTGTGGCTCTTCCACGTGCACAGTGCAAACTGTCAGTGGATCTACCATTCTGGGGTCTGGAGGACAGTGACCCTCTTCTCATAGCTCCACTAGGCAGTTCCCCAGTGGGGACTGTGTGAGGGCTCCCAGCTCACATTTCCCTCCCACGCTGCCCTAGCACAGGTTTTCCATTAGGGCTCTGCCCCTGCAGTGTACCATTTCGTAGACATCCAGGCACTTCCATACATCCTCTGAAATCTAAGAGGAGGCTCCCAAACCTCAATTCTTGACTTCTGTGCACCTGCAGACCCAGCACCATGTGTAAGCCACCCAGGCTTGGGGCTTATACCCTTTGAAGCAACAGCCTGACCTATATGTTGGCCCCTTTTAGCCATGGCTGGGACACAGGGCACCAAGTCACAAGACTGCTCAAAGCAGTAAGGCCCTGGGCCTGGCCCACTAACCCGTATTTTCCTCCTAGACCTCCTGGCTTGGGATGGGAGAGGCTGCCATGAACATTTCTGACATGCCCTGGAGCCATTTTCTCCACTGTCTTGGGGATTAACATCTTCCTAGGAAGCCATTCAAATTGTTCCAAGCTCTGCCTGCTACACAGTTCCAAAGTCACTTCCACATTTTCAGGTATCATAATAGAAGTATCCCACTCTACCAGTAAAATTTATTGTATTAGTCCATTTTCATACTGCTGTGAAGAAATTCCCAAGACTTGGTAATTTATAAAGAAAAAGAGGTTTAATGGATTCACAGTTCCACATGGCTGGAGAGGCCTTGCAATCATGGCAGAAGGTGAAGGAGCTGCAAAGGCACGTCTTTCATGGCAGCAGGCAAGAGAACATGTACAGGGGAACTGCCTCTTATGAAGCCATTAGATCTCGTGAGACTTATTCACTATCACAAAAATAGCATGGGAAACCTGCCCCCCATGATTCAGTTACCTCCCACCAGGTCCCTCCCACAACACATAGGAATTATGGGAACTACAATTCAAGACGGATCATCTGAGGTCATGAGTTCGAGATCAGCCTGATCAACATGGAGGCTGAGGCAGGAGAATCACTTGAACCCAGGAGGTGGAAGTTGCAGTGAGCCAAAATCGTGCCATTGCACTCCAGCCTGGGCAACAGAGTGAGACTCTGTCTCCAAAAAAAATAAAAGGATTATAAATGATAAGCTTTTTAAAAAATAGGGTGAGTTTAGTAACAGTTTGAAAATTACAGAGCAGGTTCAAAGAGAGACCTAATGACAGTACTTTTGTGACTTATAAGGTATCTTTTTACTGTGTTTAACTTAAGGGATTTTGTTTTATCTTTTAATTTCTGTTTTGACCTTTCATAAAATAAGATCTTAAAGAATTCTCTTAAGGTAGTATTCATAAACTTTTTCTGAATTGAGAGCTCTTTAAAAAAATTGATGTGCAAGTTTTAGAATTTCTGCATCTACTCAAATTCATTTATGTGAGGACATGCATTATTTTTCTCATAACTAAGAAGTTTGGGAAGTCACTAAAACTTACCAACATCTGTTCATTTGTGCATTTTATTCATATTTGTTTATTCATTTCCGTGGCTTTTAAGATTTGTAGGACCATCTGACAGAGTGCTACCCATGGTTGTTTCTTTTCAAACACAATATTGTGTATTTTAGAAGACTAAAAGAGAGTCAAATCAAGAGCGAACTCCCATTTACAACTGCTACAAAGAGAATAAAATACCTAGGAATACAACCAACAAAGGATGTAAAGGACCTCTTCAGGGAGAACTACAAACCACTGCTCAAGGAAATAAGAGAGGACAGAAACAGAGGAAACACATTCCATGCTCATGGTTAGGAAGAAACAATATTGTGAAAATAGCCATACTGCCCAAAGTAATTTATAGATTCAATGCTATCCCCATCAAGCTACCTATGACCCTCTTCACAGAACTGGAAAAAACCACATTAAACTTCATATGGAACCAAAAGAGAGCCCGCATAGCCAAGAAAATCCTAAGCAAAAAGAACAAAGCTAGAGGCATCACACTACCTGACTTCAAACTATACTACAAGCTACAGTAATCAAAAGAACATGGTACTTGTATACCAAAACAGAGATATAGACCAATGGAACAGAACAGAGGTCTCAGGGGCAACGCCACACATCTATACCATCTGATCTTTGACAAACCTGACAAAAACAAGCAAAGGGGAAAGGATTCCCTGTTTAATAAATGGTGTTGGGATAACTGGTTAGCCATGTGCAGAAAACAGAAACTGGACCCCTTCCTGACACCTTACACTAAAATTAAGTCCAGATGGATTAAAGATTTAAACACAAGACCTAACACCATAAAATCCCTAGAAGAAAACCTAGGCAAAACCATTCAGGACATAGGCATAAGCAAGGACTTCAAAACTAAAACACCAAAAGCGTTGGCAACAAAAGCCAAAATAGACAAATGGGATCTAATTAAACTCCAGAGCTTCTGCACAGCAAAAGAAACAATCATTAGAGTAAACCGCAACCAACAGAATGGGAAAAAATTTTTGCAATCTACCCATCTGACAAAGGGCTAATATCCGGAATCTACAAAGAACTAAAACAGATTTACAAAAAAAAAAAAATCCCAACGAAAAGTAGTCAAAGGACATTAACAGACACTTTCCAAAAGAAGACATATATGAGGCCAACAAATATATGAAAAAATTCTCATCATAACTGGTCATTAGAGAAATGCAAATCAAAACCACACTGAGATATTATCTCATGCCAGTTAGAATGGCAATCATTAAAAATCGAGACAACAGATGCTGGAGAGGATGTGGAGAAATAGGAACACTTTTACACTGTTGATGGGAGAGTAAATTAGTTCAACCATTGTGGAAGACAGTGTGGCAATTCCTCAAGGACCTAGAAATAGAAATTCTGTTTGACCCAGCAATCTCACTGCTGGGTATATATCCAAAGGATTATAACTCATTCTATTATAAAGACACATGCACACGTGTGTTCACTGCGGCACTGTTTACAATAGCAAAGATCTGGAACCAACTCAAATGCCGATGAATTATAGACTGGATAAGAAAAATGTGGCACATATACACCATGGAATACTACGCAGCCATAAAAACCGATGAGTTTGTGTCCTTACTAGGGACGTGGATGAACCTGGAAACCATCATTTTCAGCAAACTGATACAAGAACAGAAAACCAAACACCACATGTTCATACACATAGGCAGGTGTTGAACAATGAGAACACATGGACACAAGGAGGGGAGCATCACACACTGGGGTCTGTTGGGGGAGACTAGGGGAGGGACAGCGGAGGGTAGGGAGGTTGGGGAGGGATAACATGGGGAGAAATCCCAGATATAGGTGACAGGGTGATGGAGGCAGCAAACCACATTGCCATGTGTGTACCTGTGCAACAATCCTGCATGATCTGCACATGTACCCCAGAACCTAAAGTACAATCAAAAATATTTTTTAAAATAAATATATAAATAGAATAAAAGTGAAACATTTCATCATGTAAAAATTACACCCTGGGACAGGCACAGTGGCTCACGTCTGTAATCTCAGCACTTTAGGAGGCCAAGGCAGGTAGATCACAAGGTCAAGAGATCAAGACCATCCTGGCCAATATGGTGAAACCCCATCTCTACTAAAAATACAAAAATCAGCTGTGCATGGTGGCGCACACCTATAATCCCAGCTACCTGAGAGGCTGAGGCAGGAGAATCGCTTGAAGCCAAGAGGCAGCGGTTGTAGTGAGATGATATCACGCCACTGCACTCCAGCCTGGGTGACAGAGTGAGACTCTGTCTCAAAAAAAGCAAAAAAAGAAAACTTTTACCCACTCCCAGCAGGGAACCCTCTGATATGGTTTGGCTGTGTCCCCACACAAATCTCTGGGCGAAAGAGCAAAACTCCATCTCAAAAAGAAAAAAGAAACTGAAACTTCTCCTTATATAGGGGTTTTCACATTCTTAGAATTTTTCTCCTGACCCCCACCCAACAAACGGCTGTCTTCTTGAAGATAAGTGTCTCCTTGAAAAATAAAAGCTCGTAGAATTTATCCATATAAAAACAAAAGATTCAGGCAATATCCAGTAGGTTACTATGCTATTGCTACATCTATGACAAAATCCTTACTTAATTAATAGTAACTTAAGTTTTTCAGAAATGCATAAAAGAAAATATTCTATTATTCTAAATAATCTAGATATTATTTAACAATAATTGCATTGTCTATATAACAATTGAAGGAGGTCATTAAAAAACATATCTATAAAATAAAATTCACATTTAAAATTAACCAAAAAAAGTGACAGGTCGATGCAACATATCTATAATTATCTTGGAAGCATTTTTTTTAACAAATGCTTGGCTCATGTATAACCCTTTCTTAAAAACACAGGTAGAAGGGCCAGGTGCAGTGACTCATGCCTATAATCCCAGCACTTTGGGAGGCTGAGGCAGGCAGACCACTTGAGGTCAGGAGTTCAAGACCAGCCTGGGCAAAATGGCGAAACCCCGTCTCTACTAAAAATACAAAAAACTAGCCAGGCATGGTGGCACGTGCCTGTAGTCCCAACTACTCCAAAGACTGAGGCACGAGAATCACTAGAACCTGGGAGGCAGAGGTTGCAGTGAGCCGAGATTGTGCCACTGCACTCCTGCCTGGGTGATAGAGCAAGACTTTTTTTAAAAAATGAAAAAAAAAAAAAAAAGAAATGCAGGTAGAGATACCATTTCACACCAGTCAGAATGGCTATTATTAAAAAGTCAAAAAAATGCAGGAACTGGTCAGGTTGCAGAGAAAAAGGAACACATACACACTGTTGGTAGGCGTGTACATCAGTCCAACCATTGTGAAAAGTAGTGTGGTGATTCCTCAAAGACCTAACAACAGAACTACCATTCAACCCAGAAATCCCATTACTAGATAGATACCCAAAGAAAAATAAATCATTCCATCATGATGACACATGCATGTGGTATGTTCACTACAGCACTATTCACAACAGCAAAGACATCAAGTCAACCTCAAGGCCCATCAGTGGTAGACTGGATAAAGAAAATGTGTTACATACACATCACGGAATATGTGCATCCATAAAAAAGAACAAGATCATGTTATCTGCAGAAATGTGGATGAAACTGAAGGCCATTATCCTTACCAAACTAATGCAGCAACAAAAAACCAAATACCACATGTTCTCACTTTAAAGTGGGAGCTAAACAGTGAAAACACATGGACACACAGCAAGGAACAACAGACACCAGGACCTACCAGAGGCTGGAAGATGGGAGAGTGAGAGGATCAGGAAAAATAAACAATGGCTATTAGGCCTAGTACCTGGGTGATGAAATAATTTGTACAACAAACTCCTGTTACACAAGTTCACCTCTGTAACAAACCTGCACAGGTACCTCGAATTACAAATCAGATCTATTCCAGAATTCCAATCCTAGGCTGTCCCTAAAGTAGAAAGGACTGGAGTCGTTTCTTCCCTTTTTCCCCATCATCAAACATATGCATCATAACACACCCATGAACAGGAAAAGCTTCTTCCAACATTATTTTTTTAATTAATTATTAAGTCGACTGCCAAAAGAAAGTGATGAAATGTATTTCAGGAGAAAGCAGGAATGACTGGAGAATTATCCACCACTCTCAATTGTTTCTGCGGATGCTCTTTTTTAAAAGAAATGAAAATCAAGAGTTATGCAATGTGGCAAGCAAAATAATACATCCTCTTCCTCTCCACTTGCAAAAGATACCCATGTCCTGTAAGTACCTTAGGTTACACAGCAAGGGGTAAATTGAGGTTGCTGATTAAAGTGTTGTTGGCTAATCAACTGACTTTAGGATAGAAGGTTATTTTGGGTTAGCCTCATGAGCCCAGTGAAGTCACAAGGGGCGTTCTAAGTGGAAAAGGAAGATGGGTGAGCAACGTAAGAAGGACTCAAACCACCACTGCTGGTTTTGAAGACTAACGGGAGCCGTGAGCCAAGAAACATGGGCAGCCTGTGAAGGCTGGAAAACTCAAGGGAAAGGAGTCTCCTCTGAGCTTCCAGAAGGAGCATGGCCCTGTCAAGACCTCCATTTTGGCTCAGTGAGACCCGTGTCCAACTTCTAACTTCGAGAAATGTCAGATAGAAAAGCTGCGTTGTTTTAAGCTGCCAAATTTGTGCTAATTTGATACAACCACCACAGGAAACAAATACACCCACTCATGTGCAAGATTTCTCAGTCATTCATCCCTGCCTGTGAATCACAAACTGGGAAACAGAAAATCAGAAGTAAAAACACGAAGTAGGGAGAGCAAAGCTGTAGGCGCCTGAGCTTCCAGCCCCAGCTACAAGTACATTAGCACCCACACACAAAATCTACACCAGGTGTCATCCACACAAACCAACCCAAAACAAAGGACAGTTCACCCAAATCACTCCTTTATCTTTCTGGGGAAATCATAAAGGGAGACATTGGGAGAAGCAGGTCCCAATCAGAAGCAATTTCTGCAGGTACCAATTGAGTTCCCAATCGGGAAACCAGTAGCACAGACCCAACGAGAGCGAGACTGTCGCGCACAAATTCCTTCTATCACAGTTAAACTGAAAAGAAGAGTGAGCTCAGCTTTTGGCAGTGAAATCTTAAATATTAAAATCCATGAAGAGGGCTTTGCCATAACTGAATTTAATTCATCAACAGAGCCCAGATATTCCCAGGCTAGCAACCTCCACATCCAGGTCCTCAAAAGCATTCTCTTAAGGTACTACAATAACCTTCCCTACTATCTACCCTTGGATTCACATCCTAAACACCGCTGACAGATTCACCTTCTTTTGATCGCTAAATACCTTACACTTCAAAGCTCTGAACATCACCCGCTGCCCTTAAACTCAGATACATCTATGTTACAGGGCTAAATTATAGCCACCTCCTATTAATTCTGTGCCCTCTACCTGAAACATTTTCCTCCAGCCCCAATGCTGTCGTTAGTATCCACAGCAAATGGTACTCCCTTTCATTAAGCTTTTTTTTTTATTTTACTTTTTTATTTTTTAGAAAGAAAGAAAAAGAGAGAAAAGAAAGAGCGAAAGAAAGAAAAAAAGACTGTAAAAAAAAGAATGTAAGAGAGAAAGAAAGAAGAAGAGAAAGAGAGAGAGAGAACGGGATTCTTGTTCTATTGCCCATTAAGCTTTTAGATGGTTCCTCCCCCAGCTCTAAACCCATCCCACCCTTACCTGTTGAATTCGTATGGTACCCAAATTCCTTATTTATAACAAAATATTGTAAATATACATGCCCACATGATCTGCTCTCCCTTCTTTTGTTTTGTTTTCTTTTGTTTGTTTTAAGACAGGGAAAGACTGTCATGGGAATTAATTGAGTGAGGAGTTTGTATCTCTGCCCATCTGCAGTTTTTGCTACTGCACAAATTCCTACCAGCTGAGCTGGGACCTAGACGCTGTGTTGAGAGGGGAGATTTAAGGCCCGTGTGGAAAATAAACATATAGTAATAATGCTGCAAAGAAACAGGACCCACCAGGCCAAGTCAGTCCAGAAGCATCTTACAGCTCATCAGTTCTGGAAAACCAAGCTTTATGTGTATCAATTTCAAAATGATTTTCAGCTTGTAGTTGCTAGGTCACTATACAAATGGACATGTGTATAGAAATATCTCAGTGCTTCTCCAAGTGGGAAAATCAAAGATGGACAGACCCTTCCTAGCATCTGACTCAAAAGCCTAGAAAACACATAGACAAGAAGCAAAAAATGCAGTTCTGTACGATACTGTGTTTTGTGTGCCATGGTTTCTCTATTTTTAGATTTAAATACTACTGTGTGTCCATCAATTATTATCAATGAACATTAAACTATTTTGAAAACATAAAATGCAAAGTGCTAAAACTGAGAAACTTATTCAAAATCATATTTCAAATAGCAAACCATTCCCATAAAAATATTTTAATTTGATTATTTTAAATCATTTTTTTAAAATAGCAAACCAATATAATAAAAACCCTAAAAAATTGAGCATGTAACAAAATAATCATAAATATAACATATGACTTAGCATAAAAAACTCATTCTAAACAACCTGGCACACAGTAGGTCTTAGATACACCTTAAAGTGCTGACTCAGTGCAAACTCATCAGCCTCAAAGGTCAGACATTGTAAGGGCTCAAGATACTGCATCAAGTGGAAATCAACTTTCGCATCACATGAAGAATGGCAGGTCATTTTTTTCCTTCTCTGCTGTATTTCTAAAACTATTCAGGTGTTGATGCAGACCTTTTTCCACGTCTTGGCAAAGTGTAATTTGAACAGGCAGTTTCTCATGACCTTCAAGTCTGTGTTCAACAATGAAATCATTTGGTTTTATATCCCATCCAGTTATTAATCACAAACAACAAAAGAAGAACTTTCACATGGAAAATGTGAAACCTATGCTGGCCAGCACTCACTCTGGGTCACTCCAGGTCACATTCACTTGTAGCTAAGTTCACTGAAGAGCATGCAATGACCTTAGCTATTTAGAAAATACATTCAACATTTTCCTGGAGAGGAAAAAAACAGCCATGTGGCTTTAAGACAAGCACTCCCGGAGGTCTGCAGTCTGAAGAGCGTACAATGAACAACACAGCTGGGTCCTGGGCAGATGGAGGTGGCGTGCACAGGGAGCTGGGTGCCCCTGGATGGGCACATCACCTACCTTCCCTTGGTTGGTTCCTTCACTAAGTGTCTGAGCAGAAAATTTCTACCCTAGCATGGAATGCCCACTCCAGGATCTTAGCATTCCCATACCACCCATTTATAAAGGAATCCAGCTATTCTAGCAAGATTTAACTTTACATAAATTAGTTCCAATGAGTTGATTTTTTAAATAACAAAGCAAACATTTACAACTCTATTTTACTCCTTTTCTTTTTTTTTTTTTGTTGCCATTATTATGATTACTATGATTAATTTTGGCTCTTACTTTTATTCTTTTAAGTAAGAAAGTGTCAGCATGAAGAAAAAAAAATATCCCAGGAATTGACCTATGTCTCTAATAAAATAGGCACTTCTGGCTGAGTGAGGTGGCTCATGTCTGTAATCCCAGCACTTTGGGAGGCCAAAGTGGGAGGATCACGTAAGCCCAGGAGTTCAAGACCAGCCTGGGCAACATAGTGAGATCCCATCTCCACAAAAAAAATAGATAATTGGCCAGGTGTAGTATCACACACCGATGGTCTCAGCTATTTGGGAGACTGAGGCAGGAGGATCACTTGAGTCCAGGAAGTTAAAGCTGCAATGAGCCATGGTCATGCCACTACACTCCAGCCTGGGTGATAAAGTAAGACCCTGTCTCTAAAAAAGATAAATAAACTTTTAAAAATGTTTTAAATAAGGGACTTATTTCCTTATCAGCTCTGAAATGCCCCTTTTAGCATCCAGAAATATCCATCTGGTCTTCCCTGGAAATTTCTGGACTTCCCTAGAAGACTCCTGGATGGTTTTAACTCAAATATAGCACTCTGGATTAAGCTCACAATTAAAACTAATATTGCCCTGTCTGCCAAGCTAAATTTTTTCCCTGGAGCATTAATAATTATCTCAAAATCAAGGATAAAATTAGTAGAGTGATTGACAAGGTGCTTCCTAACATCAGCCAGTCTTTATAGTCACAAACTAAAAACCAATCTTTCTAAAATCCAGCAAACCCCTGAGTCAGACTATGGTGTAAAGAAAGTGGGTGAAAAGTCACATTAGGCAGGGACACTAAGTACCACCTGCCATGCTTTAATCCCATAGTGCAATCTGAAGACTTTCTTAGGACACCCTGGGCAGCAGCGTAACAAGAATATTTACTTGTCCAGTCTCTTGAATCAGTGAAGTTAAATTCATCTACTTTTTATACAGACAGGTCTTCAAAATATTTCTGTTCTCCTGATCTGATCTTGCCTCTTCTCTTATCAATCAAGGTCAAAAGAAAAGTTGGCTAATATCTTAGTTTGGTTCTTCCCCCCAGGAGCAGACCCTGAGTCAAGGATTCAAGTATAAGTAGCTTATTTCAGAAGTGATCCCAGGAAAACACTGGTAGGGAGTAAAGAAAGGAGACAAAGAAGGAAAGGTGCCCAATAAAAGGACCATTCTCAAGCAAGTTACCATTGGATTGCAATCCAACTAGGAACTTGGAGACGCAGAGTAAAATGTTCATCTCAAAAGTAGCTGACCTGAGATGCAAGAAAGCTGGAGAATTTATACCACAGCAGCAGTCACTGGCTATGGGTTGCTCAGTGCTGACACTTCCTGCCAGTCCTGAGTGTGAACTTTCCAGCCAGAGAATGCTCTTGGGAAAAGGCATGCAGGTGTGGGCAGCTAGAAGTCCTAGTACCAGAAGTACTGATGGCAGAGATGGGGCAGGGCATACCAGCAGCCTCTGCTACAGCTAGGATTGGGGTTATTTCCAAAAGGGTACTTAAACCAGGCCTGGCACAGTGGCTCACACCTGTAATCCAAGCACTTTGGGAGGCTAAGGTGGGTGGATCACTTGAGGTCAGGAGTTCGAGACCTGCCTGGACAACATGGTGAAACCCCATTTCTACAAAAAATACAAAAATTTGTCAGGCATGGTGGCAGGCACCTGTAATCCCAGCTACTTGGGAGGCTAAGGCAGGAGAATCACTTGAACCTGCAAGGTGGAGGTTGCAGTGAGCCAAGATCGTGCCATCTGCATTCCAGCCTGGGAGACCGAGTGAGACACCATCTCAAAAGAAAGAAAGAAGAAAGGAAGGAAGAAAGGAGGAAGGAGAGGGGAGGGGAGGGGAGAGGAAGGGAGGGGAAGGGAGGGGAGGCAGGGCAAGACAGAGCAGGGCAGGGACAGAGAAAGAAGAGAAAAAAGAAAGAAGAAAAACAAGAGGTACTGAAACCAGAGGCAATCATTTCTATTATAGGACATATATCACTGAATACAAAGTTGAGTTCTTTTCTACAAAATTATCCTTATATTTAAATTCTGGAAGGTTTCATATTATGTGGCACCATCAATTACTGTGTCTTAATCTGCAACAGCAGTGTATTGCTTAAGAAAGACACAATAATCCAAAAGGATCTCAATCAGTGTTCTACTCAGAGGCTGTTAAACATCAAGTGTTGAAATGTAATACAGGCTTGGCTAATGAGGGATGACTTAACTTTAACTGTTGGATGGCAGAGAAACTCAAAACAGACAAACAAAAAAAGATGAGTAGACAAAGGTTGTTACCAGAATCTTCAAATATGGCATTGCAAATAAAAATATATAGTAAATGCTCATCTTGACTAGTAATTACAGAAATTGAAGACAAAACAGTATTTTGGGTACTCACAATTCGATACTGGCTGGACCTCAGAGATGCTGACATATTTATATAAACTGATGATGTTAAATGTGTTACAGTCCTCTGGAGAGCATGTCAGAAACCCTAAAAATAAACCTCTTATCCCATAAATTCTATTTCTAGGAATTTATCAGAAATGAATACCTGAAATGAAGGATGATACCAACAACAATAAAAATAGTAGCAAATATTTACACTGCACCCATTGAAACAGTGCCAGGCTATTCTACTGATTTTATATCAGGAGTTCTCAGCTGGGAGCGGTTTTGCCCCTGCGTGACACCTGGTAATGTCTGGAGACATTTTTGTCACCAGTGGGGCACAGAGGCCAGGGATGCTGTCCAGCATCCCTAAAGCACAGGACAGCTCCCACAGCAAAATGGAACTGTATCACGGTGGGCACACCTGCCTTTTATCTATTCCCTTCCATAATCCTCACAACAACTTCCATTTTACTAGCACTAGTATATTTCACTAGTACAGTGAAAATTCTCTTTATTGATCTAAGACACAGCATAACCCCTGATATACATAATGTTGAAACTAGAAGTAAACTAAAAACAAAAACAGGAAACCTGTTAAATAAATGATGGTATAACTACCTAATAGAAAAAATAAATAAATGCTTATGAAGTAATGTCAAATTAAAACAACAGAACAAAAAATTAGAAATATTACATAATTACGATTATTTTTGAGTATAAAGACTAGATGGGAAAATAACAAATGAAAGTTACTGTTGTATTAACATGGTAGAAATAGAAACGGATGCTTCTTTCTTTTCTGATTTTTAAAATGTTATTGCGATTTGTAAAAGGAAAAGCACTCAACAACAAAGATAAGAATACTAGAATCTCCTACTATGGAGGCTGAAGTGGGAGGATCACTTGAGCCCAAGAGTTCAAGGCCTTCCTGGACAACGTAGAGCGACCTCCATCTCAAAAAAGTAAAGGAAGAAAGAATACTGGATTTTTTAAAAAACAACACAAGAGTTAATAGAATAAGAAGATAGTTAATATTAAGAAATTAGGAATAAGAATTTCCATGGGATCACACCAAAGTTTGGTGCTTTAAATTCTGAAGCCATAACTGTTTCACATAAGGCTAAAAGGTCTAAATGTTATATCTACCTCCTTCTGTGTTTTATTTATTTCATGGTTCACTATCACCTACACTGAATAGGCAAAAAGAATCAAATTTCAATTCAGCTAAACCTGATTCATTTTAGCACCTTCGTTATAAAAATGTGGGTGTGTGTGCACATGCACGCACAATGGCAACAAAAGTCAAAATAGACAAATGAGACCTAATTAAACTAAAGAGCTTCTGCACAGCAAAAGAAACTATCAACAGCATGAACAGGCAACCTACAGAATGGGAAATAAATTTTGCAATCTATCCATCTCACAAAGGGCGGATATCCAGAATCTAAAAAGAACTTAAACAAATTTACAAGAAAAAAACAACCCCACCAAAAAGTAGGCAAAGGATATGAACAGACACTTCTCAAACAAAGACATCTATGCAGCAAACAAACATATGAAAAAAAGCTCATCATCACTGGTCATTAGAGAAATGCAAATCAAAACCACAATGAGACACCACCTCATGCCAGTTAGAAAGATGATCATTAAAATGTCAGGAAACAACAGATGCTAGAGAGAATGTGGAGAAATCAAAATACTTTTACACTGTTGGTGGGAGTGTAAATTAGTTCAACCATTGTGGAAGACAGTGTAGCAATTCCTCAAGGATCTAGAAATAGAAATACCATTTCACCCAGCAATCCTATTACTGGGTATATACCCAAAGGATTATAAATCATTCTACTATAAAGACACATGCACACATATGTTTACTGTGGCACCGTTCACAATAGCAAAGACTTGGAATCAACCCAAATGCCCATCAATGATAGACTGGATAAAGAAAATGTGGCACATATACACCATGGAATACTATGTAGCCATAAAAAAGGATGAGTTCATGTTCTTTGCAGGGACACAGATAAGGCTGAAAACCATCACTGTCAGCAAACTAACACACAACAGAAAACCAAACACTACATATTCTCACTCATAAGAGTTGAACAATGAGATCACATGGACACAGAAAGGGGAACATCACACACCAGGGCCTGTCATGGGGTGGGGGGGCTAGAGGAGGGATAGCATTAGGAGAAATACCTAATATCAATGACGGGTTGATGGGTGCAGCAAACCACCATGGCACATGTATACCTATGTAACAAACCTGCACATTCTACACATGTACCCCAGAACTGAAAGTATAATAAAAAAAAATTTTTTTTAAGTGTGTATGTGTGTGTATACCTATACTGTCATGGTATTTCAACTGTTAAGGTAATTTACACTATTACATCATTTTAATATATATGGTAATTTAAACTGTTATTCTAAATGTATCAATAGTAGCGGTCATATTAGTAGCAGTAACATTATTTTTGTTGCTATGAGCAACATTTACTGAATGTTTCTTAAATGGACTACTATGTAGTCTAATACCCACAATATCCATATAAGATAGATGCTTTTATTGTCCACATTTTTCAGCAGAGGTCACAGACATTTAAGTTAAACAATTTTCCCAGGTAAAAGTAGCTGAACCCAATTCGGGCAGTGTGGCTCCAAATCCCAAGAGCTTGAATCAAAATACTGTATAAGAATGGCTGGGGACAAGATGGGGGTGAGGGAGCCATAGGCTCCTACCGTTCCTCTCCCTGCAGCAAGCAATCGACGATCTCTGTTCTACCAGATGTAAAACCTGGCTTTTGATATAAGTTTACAAAGTTGAGTAGACTTAACAATAATTTTACCATCAGCATCTCATTTGAAATTATTATCAACCAATATCAGCAAATAAATGTTTCCCAGAAACAGCTAAGTGGATTCAAAGGAGGAAAAATATAAGGCTGTCAGAGTTTCTGCAGGAAGTACTGAGATCAATGAATCTAACGTGGGGGGATTTTTATCTGATCCTCATATCCCACTGACTATTCCATTCTCGTAGACTTGAGGATTAAAAAACAAAATCTTCATCCCGTTAATAGGAAAATGGATACCGTAGAATCAGTAACAGAAGGAGTGTTTACACCATGTAAGCATCTGTTTCTAGAACACTGAAGAGGAAAGGATAGGAAGACTACAAACAAAACGCTATTTGCAGATATTAAATTGTTGGGCTTCAATATCTCTAAGTCTAGTCTCACCTGCCCAGAGCATATATTATGAAATGAAGTCGCTGAAAACAAAATGCTGTGATCTTCTGAGATGCCTGAAGCACAGCTTAACTTAACAAATAACAGGGATCAGGATACTAATAATATATCATCGTAGGGAAATGAGGGGGATTTGGTATCAGCCAAAGTACAGGCTCCTACCCTTGCCGAGCCACTGTCAGCTAAAAGCAGGCTCTGGGCGGATGTCAGGAAGTCTGGAAGAACAAGAGGTCTACACATTCCACACCCGTGTGTTCCAGCAGTCTCCAACCTTTGTAGAGGCTGCCGTGTCAGGAATACAGCAGGCGAGGGCAAGTGAAGCAAGCTGAAAATCTCCCTCAAGAACAGAACTTACATTTCTTCCTACCTACCACAGGCTACGGGTCTCTGACAAATTCTAAGTAAATCTTACCACAAATGTAACCTTATTTTTTATGCATGTGGTGATTTAACTATATAAAGAAACCCTAATATGCCTTGCTAAGCAGTATATGTCAGTGGGGGGGTGTGTGTGTGTGTGTGTGTGTGTGTGTGTGTGTGTAAAGAATCTAAAATTTTACATAACAATAAAAAAAATGGGCCAGGCATGGTGGTTCACAGCTGTAGTCCCAGCACTTTGGGAGGCAAAGGCAGGTATATCAGTTGAGCCCAGAAGTTCGAGACCAGCCTGAGAAACATCAGAAGGCCCCCATCTCTACCAAAAACTACAAAAACTAGCAGGACATGGTGGTGCATGCCTTTAGTTCCAGCTACTCTGGAGGCTGAGGTGGAAGGATCCCTGGAGCCCCAGTTGCAGTGAGCCAAGATTGGACCACTGCACTCCAGCCAAGGTGACAGAGACCCTGTCTCAAAAAAAAAAAAAAAAAAAAAGAGAGAGAGAGAAAAGAAAAATGATCAAAAATCCTTCAAGCAGCTTTTGATCACATTGCTGGATTCCACAGGCATACCTGCTTTCCACACTTTTTTTTTTAAACAAGAATTCTCTCATTCACTGAACAAAAACAAAAAAATTACAGGAATTCTATCTCATTCACTGAACAACAAAAAATGTGAGCAACTGAAAAATGCACCAGGAGCTAGAGAAGGTTTAAAGATTCAAAGGTAAGAACAGACCCTGTCTTCAAGCTCCTGGTCTCAAGGAGAGGTTCTCAAACACTCACCTGAAGAGATTATTAAAAGACAGGTTTCCAGGCCACGTCGTGCAGAGATAGACCTTGTTTTCAAAAACACTCATCGATAACATCCATCATAAATGTTGTGACAGATGAACACATCTTAGAATCTCTGAATTTAATCCAAGCAGGGAAGGAAAGCAGAGAAGAGGGCACCCAACCACACGTCAGCAGAGAATTCCTGGAGAACATGCCCTTTACCGACAGAGGAGTGAATGGCTGATGATCTAAGGGCAGAATGAACCGTGAGGACAGGCCTGGCACCCAGCAGAGAACTGCTCAATAGCAAAACCATTTACCCTGCTTCTGAAAGTCACTGCACACCGACTCCAAAGTCCAATCAGAGCACTGGAAGCCGCCCAACTCGGGTCACTATGCAGCCAGAGAAAGGAGCTTGGTTTTAATCCAGTTGGGTCTGACAAAATATGAAAACAGGATTCTAGAACCTGGTTGGATGCTGCAGCCCAGAAAACCAAACGACCTGCCTTAACCTGCATGGTCCTTTTGGCAGAAGAACTTTTTCACATACTATTTCTCCAACGGACTTGAGTAGCAAAATGTAGCTTCCTATTGACCCAAGTGGCAGAGCTTTGAGACTTTCTTGCTCTGCCCTTTATTTCTTCATCTCCTCTACAATCACCCTGTCAACAAGCATATCGTTATTGTCAGGGTGTCAATTTACAGCAGCACTCACACCCACTACCTTTCTCATTTACTGCTTTAGATCTAGAAACCAATACCCAAGTGTGAAAACAGTTGCAAAATGAGGGTGTCTCAGCACTTCGCTGAGGTGGCTGCACCATACAGGTCAGGGGACAAGTGCCCATCATTATCTCCGCAAGGCATACGCAGCAGTTCGAGGCTGCCAGCAAGTAGAATCCTTAAGTTTAAAACCAACTTTAAAACATCCCGCACCTTCAACAACTACCACAGCACCCAGCAAACCACAGGTGCTCAATAAACGTTCACTGAGTCATTCACTTTTGGCTCCTTGGTTTATTTTGTTGTTTTATTTTTCTGTTTGTTGTTTTACACAGTCTTGCTCTGTTGCCCAGGCTGGAGTTTAATGGCACTATCTCAGCTGACTACAACTTCCACCTCCCAGGTTCAAGCAATTTTTGTGCCTCAGCCTCCTCAGTAGCTGAGATTACAAGTGCTCACCACCACACCCAGCTAATTTTTGTATTTTTAGTAGAGACAGTGTTCTGTCATGTTGGCCAGGCTGGTTACGGTTTTCTTATTTCTAATTCCTAGTCATGTGTGGCATAGTTGAAGTTGGCAGAAAAATGAGCTCTGCTGTAATTAAGAAACATAAATAGCCAAGCACGGTGGCTCATACCTGTTATCTCAGCACTTTGGGAGGCTGAAGCAGAAGGATCACTTGGGCCCAGAAGTTCAAGACCCTAACCTGGGAATAGTGAGACTTGTTTCTGTTTTAAAAAAAAAAAAAAAAAAAATCAGAAAAATTAGCTGGGTGTGGTGGCACATGCCTGTAATCCCGGCTACTCAGAAGGCTGAGGTGGGAGGACTGCCTGAGCCTGGGAGATCGAGGCTGCAGTGAGCCTAGATCCTACCATTACACTCTAGCCTAAGTGACAGAGCAAGACCCTATCTCAAAGAAAAGGGAAAAAAAAGAAGAGGAGAAGAAACATAAATAGATGAGAAAATTTAGAAAATTACTGGAAAATCAATGCTTACAGTCTTCCTAACACAAACCCAATACAATAAAAATGATTCATTATAAAACACCAGGCAAATGTTATTTACTGAATGACTTCCAAATTATGGAAAATAAATGTCAACTCTTTATTTCAGTAATCAAGACATAGATTTACCTTCAACAACCTTTTGTTTTTATTTAGATTTTATTAAGAAATTTTGCAGCATAAGGCCTAATAACAAATTCAGCAAATATACAGAATGCAATCTCAAGGACTTTAAAAAAAAAAATAGTGCACGCTTCACTTAGTCACCAAATAAATTCTCATCATAAAACATAAGATTCTCCTTGCAACAGCAGGAGAAATGCATAGGAGGGAGGCAGACAGATATGAAGGGTCCCACAGGACACAAAAAGGGAAATGAGGCCTGGCAGGGTGGACTACGCCTGTAATCCCAGCACTTTGGGAGGCCAAGGCGGGTGGATCACGAAGTCAAGAGATCGAGACCATCCTGGCCAACATGGTGAAACCCTGTCTCTACTAAAAATACAAAAATTAGCTGAGCGTGGTGGCACGTGCCTAAAGTTCCAGCTACTCGGGAGGCTGAGGCAGGAGAATGGCTTGAACCCAGGAGGCAGAGGTTGCAGTGAGCCGAGATCATGTCACTACACTCCAGCTTGGCGACACAGCAAGACTCCATCTCCAAATAAAAAAAAAAAAGGGAAATAAGAACTATTTCCTCAACCCACTTGCAAAATATCCATAATCTCCCAGTTTAAATACCATCACTGTGAAATGCACCATGTTTTTTAACACATATAAGAAAAGTGAGAATTTAATAATTATTTAAAGGATTAACATGGGCAAAGATAAAATATAATAATTCATTTTAAACCACATTCACACACACACACACACACACAAATTGATTCTACATTTCCTGCTATAACACTCATTACTCAGAGTTAGATAATGAATACTGATTAACAATCAACAGTTCTCAGAGTATTGGCAGATGCCAGATTGCATGAGTGGGTTAGAGTTATTTCAGTAGAAAGTAAACCTGCTAGAGGAGTAAATTTCTTCTGTCAAACACAAATCCAGAAGCTACTAACACCAGAAAGAGAGTCATGGCCAATGAGTCCAAGGAGAAGCTAAAGGCACAGAATCCAGAAATCAACAAGAAAATAGGCCAGGGCAGAAGCCAAGAGACTAACTCTGGCAGCAGGTTCCCAGCAAGAGACTGGCTGAGCGAGGAGAAAAGTGGCGGTGTCGGTGTGATAGGAGGAGCTGCTTCTCAGAGCGCCAAGTGGATCACTGTCTGATGAGGTATTTCCACCGACGATATGCACAAGTGACCTGGAAGAATCTGTGCAAGGTGCCTATCTTACAAGTGCCACACAGCCCAGCCTCTCAAAGCGTTTGGATCAGCGGCATTCAACTGAAATCTATCACGTTTCCAGACTACTATGACAGTTCACCTCTATTTGGAGAAATAACCTCTCTGCAGACTAAATAAAGCTTTTTATATAAGGCACCAAAGGCAAATAGGTCATACAGCATAGAATCATAGGGGAGGCGGCTGTGTGCCCTTTTCCTTTGCTTGCCTTGCTTGCTTGCAAACAATAAAAACCTTTTCTGAACAAATGATAGCGAACTTTGAAACCAGCAAAACATTTCGGGCACCTTGCCACAAAGATATCCTTCATGCAACTGCAGGCCATTTGCTGTACTGTATAGCTCTCTATTTCCTGCTATTTACTGGAGCTGTGGTTAAATGAACCCAGCATAGAATTACAGCCTCAATGCTTTGATGTGAAAATCACTAACAAATCTAGATTGAAGGAAGAGGACAAACTGGTAAATTTTCAATACGATGGTGCATATGGGCCTCATTTAAACTAATGTCTTATCTTCACTTAGCATCTAAATGTATTTTTTCCTGTATTGACTTCAAAGGCTCTAACACAAACAGCCACCATTTATTATAATCCTTCTTGCAATCTGCCAAGTTACATGCAAAAAATTTTACAAAGATGCACCTTTTAAAGACTGACAACAGCCCCACAACAGGATATGGAATAATTAGGAATTAATTTTAAACCTAACTCCACAGCACCTTTCTGCTAACTCCAACAAGTTGCATAAAATATATTTAAAAAATGGGTTTTTCTATAAATAAACCTGGGATTTACCATCCATATGAAAATAATTTACCAGGATATAAAAAAATGTAACAAAGTAGTCAGGGAATCTAAATAATTACTAGTCTCAGCACAGTTTGGGATGGTGACATCTTCCATATTAGCCAAAAAAGAAAGAGAAAATACTATAGAACCTAAGTCCAAAGACTCAAACCTCTGTCCTAGAGATCTGAAAATAATATCTATCTTTTAATATCTATCTTTATCTTTTATGACAATAGTATCTATCTTTTAAGACAGATGATGACATCTTCAATATTAGCCAAAAAAGAAAGAGAAAATACTATAGAATCTAAGTCCAAAGACTCAAACCTCTGTCCTAGAGATCTGAAAGTAATATCTATCTTTTAAAGTAGCAGTTAACTATTTTAGAACTCAAAAAAAATTCAAATAAGTCATCCCAAGTTTGCCATTTTGTAGAAATTTCCTTTGGAATCATTAAGAGTATAAAAGTCAGGGATCCAAGTGACAGAAAAAAATGAGCAACATATGAAAAGGCAATTCACTGAAGAATTCGTCCAAAGAGCCAATAAACTTATGCAGAGAAGTTCAATTCCACAAAAAGGAAATGCAAGTTCAAACAACTATATACTATATTTCATCTCTCTACATGTCATCTATTGTGGATGACAATTTAACAGTAAAAGCATATCTGCCCCAGCAATTGCCCAAGTAAGCTAAGATACATGTACACAGGTAGTTTTTAATATTTGTTTAGGTGGGATGCCACTAAATCAGGATGGTTTCAATTTTGGTTCAAAAAAGAAAAGCCATGCTTACCCATAGAAGCATACCTTTTTATATTCATAGAAAGCAAGCATAGCAGAACAAACAAAACTATTAACAATGGTTTTGGAGAGAGGAAGGAAATAGCAATTTTCTACTTTGTAGAATTTTCATTTTGCATTACATTTTTTCTGGAAAGCAGTCTGATTACTTAAGATATTTTAAAAGATATTTGAAATACATTACTAAAAATTAAATTTGGAATCAAAAATATATTTAAATGCTCCTTTTCCTTGAGAGCAACTACACACAGAGGGCCACAGGAATTCCTGCCCAGCTCGCAATCCAAGTTTCAATACCCTAGTTCAGACAGAAAGTTTGGCCTGTGTTGCTTTAGTCCTAGATAAAATTTCACTTTAGCACAATGGTAGAACTCAGTGATGAGTCATCTTCCTCTGCAAAACAATGAAAGTTCTAGTTCAGTGGGAAAAAAAAAAATGACTTGAGTTGCCAGTTCATTGAACTGTTCAAATTAAGGTCAAAATACTGGAGCAGGAGCAATGGAGTTGCTGTGTCCAGATCGTATCTCATTCCCACACCAATCCCCTCAATGGCCCTCCAACCAAGTCTTGAATTTGCAAAGAATTAGAATAGGAAGCACCTGGTGCCCTCTAAGTAGGGGTCAGAGAACCCAAGTGAAAACATGAAACAGATCCAAATCCAGTTTCATGAGCATGCCTTTCAAGTAATGCCAAGGAAAAATACACCAAAAAGATGATGGAGTGCACAGCTTCAGCTTAAATATATTTCAAGTACCATGATGAATATACTGTTTGATTTCCTACCCCAGACTCTACCTAAAAGAGCCCATTATCAACAGACTAGATTTTTAATTTTTCCAGAATTCATTACTCCATTTATTTACCTGGAACTATTACTATAGCTTGCAAAGAACTTTAAAATGTGTAACATCATGAATCCTGACCACGACCTCCTGGGGCATCCTCCCTGGTTGGGAGACCCCTTCTCAGAGGTTCAGTGACTTCCCTGTCGATGGCAGGGGTAATGGAAACCCAGATCTTGAGGCCCAAGTCCCATTCCTCGAAGAACTATTCAGTACCATGTTAAGCCCATTTCTCTTTTTTTTTTTTTTTGCCCAAGATTCTTTTGTTTCACACATCACTCTTTCTACTCTTTTTCTCTCAACTTAACAATTCTCATTCTCTCACCTCTGTAAGTTATAGTTACCTGGTCTTCCTAACCACCTACTCATTTTCTATATAAATATTAAGATCTGCAAAAAATTTACAAGTCCTAAGGTATTTTCCCAGACAAACCTCACTATCTTCTGATCACTCCAAATTCTGTGTTCCTTTATTTGGATACAGTCAACTAATAGGTCTGGCAATCCCTAACATATGACAAAGATGATCACATTCCTTCCTTTCAGCCACCAGCAAATCTAGCATTTACTGTCACACACCATTCCTTCCAGGTCCTAACCTCCACAGAGGAAGAACCACATCACCTTCATTTTCATATCCCCATCCTCCCCAGAGCTGGGCATGTACTAGGTACCTAGCGAATGCAGACTGAATAGATGAGTGTGGTCGTCAACCTCCTGGAGTTCCAACACAAAAGACCTGAGCTCCTCTAAGAGTAAGTCAAGGTTGGGGATAAAGGCTCAGGCCTGTAATCCGAACATTTTGGGAGGCCGAGGTGGAAAGATTGCTCAAGCTCAGGAGTTAGAGACCAACACGGGCAAGATGGAGAGACCCTGTCTCTAAAGAAAAAATATTAATAATTAGCAAGGTGTGGGAGCATGTACCTGTAATCACGTACCTGTACTCCCAGGTACTCAGGGACTGAGGTAGGATGATCACTTGAGCCTGGAAGGTCGAGGCTGCAGTGAGCTATGACTATGTCATTGCATTCTAGGCTGGGCAACAGAGCGAGACTTTGTCTCAAAAAAAAAAAAAAAAGAGCGAGCCATGGTTCAGGAGATTCTCCCAGGAGTGTCCCCACCTGGCCTCACATCCACATTCATGCGCACACACCCAGCCCCTGATGAAATTCTCTTTCCCAAAGTTCTCAACCCGCCTTGCCTCATAAGGACACCACCACCCCGGAGCCTTGTCTCTTCTGAGAGGTCTGTTCAGGGTCCCGCCAGATCAGTTACCTGTGACCTTTCCTGACATCTCTTCCAAGATGACAGCCACTGTTCAGAGCACACTCTCCTACATCAGTAAAGACCATAACTAAGCCTCTGTCCAATCTTCTCCCAACTTCCTGTTACTCAAAGGAACTCATTCATTCATTCATTCATTCATTCCACAAGCAGCTACTGAGCTTCTCCTGCACACCAGGCACACATTCAGGTGCTAGGGGACAGCAGTAACAAAGTTGCCTCTTGTCCCTCCCATGGAGCTTTCAGTCTAGTGGGGGACAAATACATTCCCCTGTACTCTCTACATTGGACACTCTTGGCTGGCTTTTGACAAGCTACCGAGCAGGGTCCCGTCCAATCAAGTCAGGATCTCACGTCTGTGGGGCCCCGGCATGTTGGTGATTCTAACGGGAAATCTAAATAGTGAATCTTTTAACCCTTTCATTCAAAAATGGAAACAGCTGACACAGAGTCCTGTTAGTAGACAAGAAAGCAGGAAGGATGACAAGACAAGCAGGGCTCCCAGAAGTGGTTTCCTGAGCAGCATCAACTTCCAGACATAAGTTATCTGGGTCTTAATAGATGCCTAAATTGTCCAACTGCACCCCCAAATTATTCATTTCACATTTTCTAGCTTTTTTAAAAACTTTGGTTTATCTTAGTTATATTATTGTTAACATCTGGTGAAAATGATAACAGAGATGAATACAGATAGAGAGATTAGAGAGAGAGAGAGAGAGAGAGGGAGCGAGTTGGAGATATATATATATATATATATATATATATATATATATATATTTTTTTTTTTTTTTTTTTTAAAGCATCTTGCTCTGATACCCAGGCTGAAGTGCAGTGGTGCAATCTCAGCTCACTGTAACCTCTGCCTCCCAGGTTCAAGCAATTCTCCTGCCTCAGCCTCCCGAGTAGCTGAGATTTCAGGCACCCGCCGCCATGCAAAGCTAATTTTTCTATTTTTAGTAGAAACAAGGTTTCACCACATTGGCCAGGCTGGTCTTGAACTCCTGACCTCAGGTGATCTGCCCACTTCAGCCTCCCAAACAGCTGGGATTACAGTCATAAGCCACTATGCCCAGCCAAAAATATTATTTTTAACATTAAATTTAATGTCCTTATTTCTAACAAGATCACTAAAGAGTCGACACTATGGACATTAAAAAATTCACTTCAGTAATAACTGATGAGAAGAGAATCTAGGCCTTTGTGAAATTTGAAATCATGTACTCATTGATTTTCTATTTTTAGTAAAAATAACATGCCCTGAAAATACATTTTTTTAAAAAAAATGCTATTTTCCTAAAGCCTTTTGATTGGTCATAGGGCAGGAAAGAATGTTATCTAAATGAACCAGAACTCAACCAGCACAGCATTTAAATATATTTAACACTGTAGCTACTCATTTAAAAGCCTGCTTATTCATTCATTCATTCATTCATTCATTCATTCATTGAGAGATGGAGTTTCTCTCTTGTTGCCCAGGCTGGAGTGTGATAGTGCCGTCTCGGCTCACTGCAACTTCCGCCTCCTGCCTCAGCCTCCCAAGTAGCTGGGATTACAGGTGCCCATGCTCAACTAGTTTTTGTATTTTTAGTAGAGATGGGGTTTTATCACGTTGGCCAGGCTGGTCTAGAACTCCTGACCTCAGGTGATCTGCCCTCCTTGGCCTCCCAAAGTGCTGGGATTACAGGCATGAGCCTCCACACCTGGACAAAGCCTGCTTATTATTTAAAGGTTTGTTTGTACTTTTCTTCTAGTTGTCTTCTGATTTCAACCGCCATGGTTACCCTATGTAGCAAGACCCTTTGATGAAGACTAGCCGACTACAGAGACTCTTAAAAGTTGGAGAAAGAAAGAGGATTTATTGACAGTCAAAGGAAATCTTTGAAAGGCCACAAGCCTACAATTGCTGCTCCTATGCAGGTTTTTGGGACAAGGCATTTCTCTGCTGTCCAGTTTGGAATGCAGTGGCATAATCATGGCACACTGCAGTCTCAAACTCCTAGGTTCAAGCTATCCTCCCACCTTAGTCTCCAAAGTAGCTGAGACCACAAGCATGTGCCACCATGCCTGGCTAATTTTTTAATTTTTTGTAGAGATGGAATCTCCCTGTGTTGCCCAGGATGGTCTCAAACTCCAGGCCTCAAATGATCCTCCTGCCTCAGCCTCCCAAAGTGCTTGGATTATAGGTGTGAGGCATCATGCCTGGCCCACACGGAGTTTTAATTCAGGTCTCTGAGAGGTATTTTGATTTTGCGTTGGGATCACATGGTTATTTAAGAAAGAATAGCTAATGATGAGAACACCAATCTCCTATGCCACTTGTTCAAGAAACCCAATTCACTACAACAAAAAAAAAAAATGGGCTGCTCCAATCATTTTAGTTTAAATTTGCTCTACAGAGACAAGACTTACAACCCCTTCATCTCATTCACTGAAGCTAAGAAGGAAAACACTAAGAGGGAAAGAGTAATTCCACAAGAAAGAAAAACCTTTAAAAAAAAAAAACAGCCTCAAAGTTTTTTCATAGTGACAACATTCATGCACGATATGTATGATCGAGTAAAACACATCACTTGGGGTTTTTTCCCTCCAGAAGCTCACACAACCAGTACACACATGTATGCATTAAACAAGCTATAAACATTTAAACTTATCAGAAAAACTAAGTCACCCCGGAAGTAAACTTCAGCAAGACAAAAGTGCATGACACCATCCCTACATGAAGTTATGCATACACATGTCTCATAGACAAGCCTGCAGTGAAACAAAAACCCCAGCACTTATACTGCCCCCCAAAGTACAAACGTTTTATTCTCCCCTTTCTCAGCTCTAAACTAAATATTTCAAAAAGCAAAATGCCTTTTTAGCCAACAAAGTAAATCAAATACAACATAAGATGAGGTCTACCGGTACTCAACACCACAAAGGAGGTATTTCTCTATAGGGCAGTAAACAGCACAGAGTAAGCTATTTGAAAACACAGGGAGGTAAAGTGAAACACATTTGTTACCACAAATTTAGGGATTCTGGAAGGCTTCTTCCAAAGAAGCCAATAACTCTAGTGAGTAATCACCACCTGAAGAGAAGCATGAAGCAGACAGCGTTGGTCTCTACTCTCCAGGGTCCACAACAGATGTGGCAGCAGGAAGGACAGGCTGTCTGTTCCTGTCACCAGCCTGGTCCTGAGCTTTGTTACTTGACAAATGAGACTCAGTAAGTAAATGAGAGAGTCCTGTCTTCATAGACATTTCTTAGGAAAACCTCCCTGGCTGGGAGTCATGCAAGTTGACAAACTTACCTGGTAATCGCTTGCAAGCCTGGAGAGCTAGGTGCCCTGGCAAATCCAATCTGCACTTTTTCCAGCGAAACATGGTGGCTGCCAGGCCGCTCATCACCTACATCTGCTTAGATGAGGAGGAAAAAGATGTGGAGGAAGTGGACAGCAAAAGCAGCCTCCGAACTGCACACTGGGATGTCCTGTGTGTGTGTGTGTGTGTGTGTGTGTGTGTGTGTGTGTGTGTGTGTGTGTTTTTTTTTGGTGGTTTTCATTTTTCCCACAAGAGGATCTGACGAAACCTAACCCAACCTCCTCTAAACACCAGACAGGAAGTTACACTTTGCAGTCAGTGAAAACTCCTTAGGTAGGTTTTTTGTTTTTTTAATAGTCACAGCTAACGGCCTCTGAATGTTCCTATGACAGAGATTATAACTTTGCTTCCTGTTTTGACAATGTCAGCTGGTAAGGGGCACTCCACCCACCTCCCTACCCGCTATGTAGATAAATAAAGGTGTTAGAAGGCGTTTGCCCTGGGTATACAACTGGCCTTAAGAGTTTCATTGCATATTAACTATACTTCAAAGAACAAATTGGACTTATTACTTCACTGTAGTATCTATATATACTTTGGGGAAGTAAAACTCAAAGAAAGATTTCTTCTTCATCCCTTAGAAATGGCTGTTATGGAAAAAATAAACTTAACCACATGCAGCTATAAGAGGTCACCATCCAGCCTGTTCTCTTTTGTGGTCACCTTGCTCTCTTTCTTCTTATTATTTTTTCACTCTTGTCGCCTAGGCTGGAGTGCAATGGCACAATCTCGGCTCACCGCAACCTCTGCCTCCCGAGTTCAAGCAATTCTCATGCCTCAGCCTCCCAAGTAGTTAGGATTACAGGTATGAGCCACCATGCAGCTATTTGTTTTGTATTTTTAGTAGAGATGGGTTTTTTCCATGTTGGTCAGGCTGGTCTCGAACTCCCAACCTCAGGTGATCCACCCACCTAAAGCATCTCTCATTCTGCTACTGACTGTGGTACAGAAAAGAGAAACTGACAGTACTTGCCCTACACTCCTCCTCCTCATCTCTGCATTTTCCTTGGACTAGCAACTGTATAACTCCGGCAAAATATTCTCTCTCTCTCTCTGAGCCTCAGTCTCCAAATCTGTAAAATGGAAGGGCTGACTTCACCGGTCTTCTAGGACTATCGGACAGAAACAGACCGGGAAAAGCGCAGAGATACATATGATGTCACACAGTCAATACCCAATAAAATAATTTTTTTGCATCAAACTTCATTGATACATAATTCACATATTATACAATCAGCTCATGTACACTGTATAATTTAATGCTTTTTAGTATTTTCACAGAGTTCTACAACCCTCACCACAATCGATCCCCATTCCTTAGCTCAAGGCAACCACTAAAATCTACTTCCAGTCTCTATAGAGTTGCCTATTCCATACATTTCACATAAATCATAAAGCATATTTTTTTGTGACTAGCTTATTTCACTTAGCATAATGTTTTCAAAGTCCACCCATGTTGTAGCATGGGTATTTCATTTCTTTTTAAAATATTCCATTGTATAATAGACTATATTTTACTATGTATTTATCAGTTCATGGACATTTGGCTTGTTTTTATCTTTTAGCTAGTACCAGTAATTCTGCTACGAGCATTTGTGCACAAGTTTTTTACGTGGGCATATATTTTCATGTCTCTTGGATGTGTGCATGTGTGTGTGTGTGTACCCAGAAGTAGAATTACTGGGGCATATGATAGTCCTATGCTTAACCTTTGGAAGAACTGCCAGACAGTTTTCCAAAGTGGCTGCATCCTTTTACGTTCCCACTAGCAGTGTATGTGGATACCAAATTTCTCCACATCCTCACCAATGCTTGTTATTATTTGTCTTTTTTATTATTAGCATCCTACTGGGTATGAAGTGACATTTCACTGTGGTTTGATTTGCAGTTCCTTAATGGCTATCAAAACCTATCTTTTATCCATAGCCCAAAACTGTCTTCATTTATAGAATCAGGACTGAATATTCAAACTACAGAACAGCCAGTGGGGTATGGGCCACCCCTAGTCAGAATGGATACTGACTTCAGTGCTGAAGTGAGGTCCTGAAGGTGTCCATCTTTAACAGTGGCTATTTTCCAACAGGAACCAAAGACATTCAACATTTTTCCTGGTGTAGCTGTATGGGTTCCCACCAGCTAAATATTGCTGGCCTTCATATTTCTATCTACAGTAAGAGGCTGTGAAAGCAGTTGGCCCTGCTTCCTCTACCAAAGGGTTCTTCTGAAAACTGATAGGGAAATGAAATTCTAAACGTAAATATGACATTTCAATCTTTACAAATCAGTTCTTTCCACCTGTCTTTCTATATGTGACTTCCTCTAAAATAGAAACAGCCACAATAAAAGCAGCCTTTTGTCAGTAAGCAGTCATAACTGTTTATAGGAAGAAATTTTAGACCAGATGTGATTTAAGATTAAGGGTGTCAAATTTTGAAGGTAGCCAAGGAAGACAAGTCAGGATCTAGAAACTAGCAACAATTTCTCCTTCCCCTTTCAAACACGTGGTACTGGGAGAATAGTAATTATTCCAACAAATCTACATCAAAGGGAAGATTTTTTTTATTCAGACCTTACTGTGTTTGACAAATTCATGCACAATGATGTTAATTACTTTTTTCCTAAAACATTCTATTTTAGGATTTATTTTTTTGATCCCCCTAAAACTAAACAAAACAAAATCTACACAAAGTATAACAACGAAAATACCAGAAGGCTATTAACTTTCAACAATAAAAACGTTTTTCTTTATTTTTTGCTGTAAGGCCTCGGGCCTTGCAACATGTATTAATGATATGACTCATCCATCTTCTAAAAAATTTTCCATGTCCCAAGGCTGTAATATGTAATCCATTGTTTTATTTATTTCCTGCCATTGAGCTGACTATGAAACTGACCATTGAACTTTCATATGTCAAACAGAACTTTCCATAGTGAGAAACTTCTCAAACATTCATATTAAGCTAAGTGGAAATGTCACGACAGCTCAGAAGCAAATAAGGTCTGTAACAGCCAATGTAACTTCTAAACCAGATGCTATGTAGGAAAAGCAAACCATTGAACAAACGCAAGTGCAAAGGCTTCACCGGAGTTTCTGTAAATACTTGATGGTGAGAAAAATCAGAAGCTACAGTTTATCTGAAGCTTCTTCTAAAAAGATCGAATAGGAGGGCACTTTTGAAAACCGTTCTGCAATGTCAGGACCCACTCAATTCACAGATCCGTTCTTCTGCTAGATTACACGGTGGCCTCATTTTCTAGTTCTTGTGAAATCAATAGACCATTTATGTTGCAAGTATCTGTCTAGGGTATGCACTTTCTTATTCAATCTAGTGTTGACAGCAGTAATCAAATTTTGTTCATATCACTAGCTCTATTATAGCTCAATAGCAACTGGCTGCCAGCCTAGGTCTACTCTCATCAAAAAGGAAAGAAAGAATTGGAGTGGAGAAAGAATTACAGAACAAATTAGCTGAAACTACAGGAGGTGGTGTAGAAGTGAGAAAGAGAAGCAAAGGAATTCAGAAACTAATCCTCTCTCCACGGAGGAAATATACACCCAGCAGCATCAGCACCACAAAATCCAGGTGAGCTGACTTTGGCCATGAAAGGTGGACATCTTCTTCATTCTTCCCTGATATCTGCAAACCCTCTTGGCTTTGAAATTAATATTATAACTGTCAGTCCTAACTAATAAACCTATACCTCATCCTGCAGAGCTGCAAACAAGAACTAGAGACAAGCCACACCCTCCAACACCAGGGACACTAAATGCAAGGGACAAGTTACAGCACTTCCCACGAACTCTCCAGACACCTCTGGCTTCATTTTATAACTCTTCTTTTTTTTCTTCTTGAGACGCAGTCTTGCCCTGTTGCCAAGCTGGAGTGCAGTGACACAATTTCAGCTCACTGCAACCTCCACCGCCCAGGTTCAAGCAATTCTCCTACCTCAGCCTCCTAAGTAGCTGGGATTACTGGCACGCACCATCACACTCAAACAGTTTTTTTATTTTTAGTAGAGACAGGTTTCACTATGTTGGTCAGGCTGGTCTCAAGCTCCTGACCTCAAGTGATATGCCCACTTTGGCCTCCCAAAGTGCTGGGATTACAGATGTAAGACACCATGCCTGTCCTAGAACTCTTCTTTACATGCTTACACTAAAGTCAAGCCTTTTTCTCAAATCAGATTATAAAAAGATAATCTTATGATAGAAACCAGGTCAGCATTTTAAAAAGAAAAAATTGGGAGGGGGATTTAGACCTGACTGAAATTTTACTCGAGCTGTACTTTTAGACTTCAAATTCTCCAAGAAAACTAGACTTCTGCTAACAGATACTCTCTACTTAAAAGCATCATGGATAACGCCATTCCCTGATAGGACAAATAGATCTTTTTCTCATTCTTTAATCGTTTTATCTTGAAATAATCTTAGACTTAGAAGTGGTAAAAAAAAGAGTACACAGAGTTCTCAAATTCTCTTCATCCAACTTTCCCTAATATTACCGTCCTACATAACCAGAGTACAATGATCAAAATCAGAGAATTCATATAGATGCAAAACCATGAACTAATCTATAGGTCTTTTTTAAATTTCTGCAATTGCCCCCTTTTTCTGGTCCATGATGCAATCCAAGATCACATACAAGCAACACTCCAAAAATTCGAGATGCAATCTTTTCAATAAATCATGCCTATCTAAGGACTATTTCTGACCCCTCCAAAAGTTCCACTTCCCTTCATGTTAATGAGGCAGTGTCATCACTAACTTTTGAGTCTTCCCAGAAATGTTATATTCTTCCATAGATCTTGCCTCCATTTCTTATCAGTCAATTTCATCAACCTTATCCTGTAAACATGAGTCAAATAGTTTCAAAACCCCTTTTCCAAAACCCTAGGGCCAGGGGTGCTGCTGAACCAGAACTCTTCCCATTTGAGAAAAGTTACATAGCACAAGTCATATATTACAATGAAAACAAAAAACAGAAAAACCCATGGCAATGTCTCTTAATCAAATGCATTAATAGTCCTGCACCAAATACATACATTTTATGAAGGATGCCTGAGATATGTAAGGACTTTAAAAGAGTCCCAGCTGTTCAGGCCAGGCGTCAACACCCAATGAGTTCAGGTCAAGCTCAAGTTTTCCTGCCAAATGAACTACAAATAAAACACCTTCTGGTTTTCAGAGGTCTTCTTCAATAGTGTAGCTGCAGATGAAGGATGATGGATCTGTACCTCTGAAATCCACAGCTTCATCTGTCTCCTGCCCACCCTCACCACATCTTCTACCTGGTCTCCTGGCAAAGCCACCTGCAATGTTCCCTGGGCGTCTAGGGGCTCTTCCTTCCAAATCACTCTCCCACAGAGCCCAGAGTGATCTTTCCCATAACCTTCACCTGCCCAGTTTCAAAATGCTTAAAGGGTTCCCATGCAAGGATGGAGTCTCACCTGCTTCATGCAGTTCACAGAGCTCTCTACAATTGGAACCAAGTCCCATAACTATAATGATCATCTACACGGCACCCAAGAAGAATGCAAAAATCAAAAAGGCATCAGCTGTCTTCAAGAGTCTCACAATCTAATTAACTCTCCTTAATATTTTCATCAGAGTAATATTGTTTAGAATACAACTTATCCAATAATCAAAGAGCATATCAGGTTTATTTTAACTCATTTGTGTTAGGAAATTCTACCTTAGTTCTTGATCACAATAAAGATAAACAAAACTCTTTGTGTTGACATAAAAAAAGAATTTCCACATGATTACAGCACATGTCTAAAAACACTCATTATGCTACTGTTGGTATGGTTCAAAAAATTATAAAAAGCAAAAGCCAATAAAAACTTTTTTAAAAACAAACAAACTCAAAAACGTAATGTCAAGGATGGTATTTAACAGGCTGAGTAATTTCTCATGAGATTGTTTTTCCAAAGCATGAAGATATAAATAAAATCTGAATTCATGCCTTTGTTTCCATATTAGTATACTAATGGGATGGAATGACATTATAATCAACAAAATTAAGTTACAGAGAGCTAAATCTAAGCCCCCATCATCAAAGAGCTTAGAAAGTATTCCAGACTGTGTGAGGTGGCTCATGCCTGTAATCCCAGAACTTTAGGAAGCCAAGGCGGGCAGATCACCACAGGTCAGGAGTTCGAGATCAGCCTGGCCAACCTGGTAAGACCCCATCTCTACTAAAAATACAAAAATTAGCCAGGCATGGTGTCGTGTGCCTGTAATCCCAGCTATTCGGGAGGGTGAGGCGTGAGAATCACTTGAACCCAGGAGGCAGAGGCTGCAGTGAGCCGAGCTCATGCCACTGCACTCCAGCCTGGGCAACAGAGCAAGACTCCATCTCAAGCAAAAAATAATAATAAAGTATTCCAAACCACGCAGAGCCAGACCTCAGAGGCAGACCTTAAAGAACATGCCAGCAAAAGTGGGAAAATCACATTTAAGTATTGGTTTCATTTTCTAATGTGCAAACAGACAAAGACACCTACTTGGAATGGTGAATTAAAAAGAAAACCCCTAGAAGTTGTGTTTCAAGATGAAATTATAACCTATCTCAGGAAAGCTGCATCCAAGTAGTGAGATTAAGAGGTAGACAATAACTGCACCAAAGTCCTTAATGAGGGGGTGAAGACAGGTAGTAACAGGGGCACACAGCTTCTCCCTCCACCAGGAGATAGAAGGAGTGTGCTAAGACGGGGGAAGTCAGGGTTTCCTCCCAGGGTGGCCCTCCTCTCACAAGTGCGTGTGAGTGTGTGTGTGTGTCTGTGTGTATGTCATATGTGTGTCTGTGTGTGTGTTGTAGGTGGCAGGGTTTCTCACTGGCAGAGTTGCTTGTAAACAGAAGCGGCAGCTGTCTGGAACCCAGTCCCTCTTCTCACAAGTGTGTGTGCATGTGTGTGTGATTGTCTGCGTGTGTGTCTGTGTGTGCTATATGTGGCAGAGTTTCTCACTGACAGAATTTCTTCTAAACAGAAGTAGCAGCTGTCTGAAACCTAGTCCCTCTTCTCACAAGTATGTGTGTGTGTGTGTGTGGTGTAGGTCTGTTTGTCTGTGTGTGTGTTGTATGTGGCAGGGTTTCTCACTGACAGAGTTGCTTCTAAACAGAAGTGGCAGCTGTCTGGAACCCAACCCCTCCTCTCACAAGTGTGTGTGTGTGTCTGTGTGTCTGCGTGTTGTATGTGGCAGGGTTCCTCACTGGCAGTGTTGCTTCTAAACAGAAGTGGCAGCTGTCTGGAACCCAGTGAGGTAAGGTCTCCAGTGGCTGACAGCAATCTGCAAGAGAACATAAAAACATTGCATGGAAGCCAAGTGATTCCACCACTTAGAAGAAGCAGGGTCCAGGCTGCCAAGGCCAAGAGCACAACCATACATTACTGGCTGCTTAAAGCAGTCATCCCTGGGATGACCCCTCTAGCTTAGAACTTCTCACTCTAGTGGCAGGAAGGAAGGCCAAGAGTTCTTCAGGGAGGCAAGAAGTATCATTTAAGGCAACAGTGAACAAAATTAATAAAACAACCCAAATACTTCAAAAAGAAAGGAATTTTAAAATATTACTTTTTAAAAAAAGGGAGTAATTTGTCTGGACTGTCTACATGATCTGTTGTTATAACTCAGGTGGCAACCTGCTGGGCTGTGGAACAAAGGTGAGCAAGTGAATTTTCTCAAAGCATACTTGCTGTAATAGTGGGAAAAATTTCTCCAGTTTCTGGTGAGCTCTAGAACTTTCAAGCTTCGTGGGAGGATGTGAAGAAGAGATACCTAGAGATTATCCTTTGGTGTTGGCGGAAAAAAAAAAAAACAGTGGGAAAAGTGACCTAGTTTCCCACAGGGCCTGCCAGCCTGTAAGCCCAATGTGGTCTTCATAATACTTTGTTCCTTTGTCACCTGAAGTCACAATCTCTACCTCAGAAAACTTGTGCCACTGCCTGTCTTCTGGCTGGCTCTCTGCAGGTGAGTGTGCTGATGTCCCCAATCCCTGAACATTGTTTACTGTCATTCAGCTTGCTTGTGGAGATTTCGGAGTCTGGATTGAAGTTCCCACCATACCAGCATCACCCTCCACAAGGCAACATTTCCCTGCCTGCAACCTGCCTCCCACTGGACACCACCGGCCGCAGCCCAGCAGCCACACCTGTATGCATCTCAACCCTGATCCCAGGATCCTGTGCACTTCCTCCTGCAAATATCCACAGGCAAATCTGAGGGTGTGGGATGCTCAGAAGATGTATTAACATGTGTGAGTCATCTGTAGATCCTGCTGCACCTGGTGCCACACAAAGATAGTCCTATCCAACCATGGGCACACTCACCCACTCTCATGTGTCATATCTCAATTTGGGAATGAGACATCATTGTCTACTTGTGATAACTTAGAGCCAAGAGTGGGGAGACAATGAAGAATCTAGGTGCTCATTAGGCAGAACTGATGCTGAGGAACTAACTAGAAGTATTTCAAATCAGCTCCAGGGGCGGGGAGCAGTGGTTCACACCTGTAATCCCAGCACTTTGGGAGGCCAAGGTGAAACCCCAATATGGTGAAACCCCATCTCTACTAAAAATACAAAAACTAGCCAGGCATGGTGGCGCACGCCTGTGGTCCCAGCTACTTGGGAGGCTGAAGCAAGCGAATTGCTTGAATCTGGGAGGCAGAGGTTGCAGTGAGCCAAGATCATGCCATTGCACTCCAGCCTGAGCAACAAAACAAGCCTCCGCCTCAAAAAATAATCATAATAATCAGTTCCAGGATTTCCAAGATGATATAAACAGATTTCCAGGATGATATTAAGAGGTGGCCAGGTGAGAACTAGAGAATTTAAGTCACAGTTATCACTTGAGAGTTTATTTATGAGCCATGAGATTCTGCAGTGGGTTCCCAGGGCCAGGATTCCTGGAAAGAGCACTTGGAAGAGCCAGTCAGCTGATAGGTTTATGGAGCGCCTACTCTGTTCCATGCAGTACAGCAGTAAAAGAGCTGGTTGCCAGGCCAGGCAAGGCAAGTGCTATAGATGGAGAGTTGAGGCACCTGCCATATCATTGCCTCAGGAATCAGGCTCAAGCACGGAGGCAGGCTAGAGCGTGCCCAAAGGGGGAAAGGAGAAGGCAGACGCTGAGGAAACAGGTGGGAGTGAGCACTGCAGAGGCAAGACAGGCACAAACAACCGATTATTAAAATGCTCTACAGAGTTGCAAAGGAGCGGGTGGCAGATGGGAGGAGGGAACTCAGAAACAATGTCAGAAGGTACAAAGGAGAAAGGGTGATCCAGAAATAAGACAAAAACAAAGCTGATCTCTCTTATTCCAGGGCAGTCCTCAATGGTGAACAAACCATTCCTGAGACTGCCAGTCAGGACCACTTCTGTGCCATTTTACATTAATCTTCACTTTGCATGAAATTTATCTCCTCCAGAGAATGTCCAGTAGTAAATCTGTCTATAAAAGTATAAATAAACTAAACATGACAAAGTTGGTTTTAAATTAGGAATGGTAGGCTACCGTAACTTCCTGGAGGTTGTCAGTGCAGTATAGTACTGCACTACTGATGTTCCTACTGAATATAATTTGGATATCAGGATAAAATTTGGTCTGTATTCACTTTTAGAGATCTCTGAACTTCAAAGTTCACTCCGTTTATTTTCACTGATCCCTGCAAAATTCTTACAAGTTAACCTGTGTCAATATTTCAACTCTCACTTGAGAAATGAGGTTACTGAGATTTCAGGATACCAAGTAAAACACCAAATTCGTGCTGTGAATGGACTTAACCTCGGGGCCAGGTCCCAGCTACTGAGCCATTCCTTTGGCCATAGCATGCATCTTGCAAAGCAGCTCCCTGGCTTTCAAGAGCATTGCCTAGACCAACATGAAGCCTAGAGATTTCAGAGTTACTTTTATGAAAGTAAATGATACTATGCAGTACCTCCTGTCTTCCTCAGAGTCACAGCCAAACAGCAGATGAAGCCAAAGGAAATACATGTTCCTCAACAGCAGTAAGGTTCCAGGTATCGGGTGGCGGCAGCAGCTGCTGAAAGCTGGCTCCACTTCACCCCTCCCCCAGAACCCCAAACTCCGGCAAAAACCCACGCATCACACTCTTGAGGCTGCTGGATTATGACTCTTTCAGACACAGATGACAAAGGGACACAACACTACCACTCCTGGGGACACTAAAATCATAGGCTTGACGGAAGAGGAAGGTGGTTACTCTTCACAGGAGCTACTAATCTACCGGCCCCCTCCCTCCCCGCCACACACACACACACCGGAAAGAGGGAGGAGGAAAAGGAAATGAAAGCAAGTGACTCCAGGCTCCGGATTTCATATGCAAGAATAGATGCAACAGGTGCAGCGTTCCGGTGAAACTAAGACGCTCAAAACACCATTTGCCTCCACAGCGTAATGAGCCCAGGCACAGAAACCCAACATTAGGCAATGATGTCAGAAGTGCAAATCATCATCAATCTCTAGCCAGTAGCAATTTTGTAGGGGGAAAAAAAAAGCATTCCTCTGTGGATACATTACTTCTTTTAATTTACAAGTCCTCTCTTAAAACAGTTTGAAAATAATGTTAGCATCGATCATCAATATACTTTTTTAATGCCTAGTGACTATCACAGTGCCTGGCACATAGTAGGTGTGTGGATAAATATTTACTGAACGAATGAATGAAATGAGAGGTAAACAAAAAATTTGCTTCACAAATAAAGATAACCAAAATTACACTTATAGTATATATGTGTATCTTTTTCCCCATTTCTCCAAGAAGAGAACAAAACGTTGGAATCAGTAGCCAAGGACACTGGTTCATCATATTGATGATGAATACATCAGCAGGTGCAAACCGTCCATCCCTGGCTGAAGCTGAGAAGCCCGATCTGCCACCCCTTGGAAGATATATGCAGCGAATTCTCATCTGCAGAAGATTCAACGGGAAAAACAATCACGATCATTTAAGCAATCCACCTTTAGATTTTCCTTTCTTTCAATATGCTATTTTACATTTTCCACCTATCATTACTAGAGAATTTACAAGCTAAATGTTGTTGTATAATCTTCATCAACATGATAGAAATCACCAGCTCATAATATGTTATGGAAAATGTCTTATGCTGTGTGTGACATGCTATATGAAAAATCTGAGTATGAATAAGACGGTGTAGAAATATCAATGGGAGAATGGCTGTTACAGGAATATTGTACTGAATTAAACGGTTAATATCAGACTGGGTGCAGTGGCTCACACTTGTAATCCCAGCACTTTGGGAGGCAGAGGTGGGTGGATCACCTGAGGTCAGGAGTTCAAAACCAGCCTGGCCAACCTGACGAAACACCATCTCTACTAAAAATACAAATACAAAAATTAGCTGGGTGTGGTGGCAGGAGCCTGTAATCCCAGCTACTTGGGAGGCTGAGGCAGGAGAATGGCTTGAACCCAGGAAGTGGAGGTTGCAGTGAGCCAAGATCACACCACTGCACTCCAGCCTAAGTGACAGAGAAAATGAGACTCCAGCTTAAATAAATAAATAAAAGATTAATATCAGTGTGAGAACATCACTGATTATGTAAGTTGAAGCATTTCAGTAAGTTAAAAATAATGATATTAATTATAAGAATAAAATGTTCAAAGCAAAAGCACAGATAAGAATAGATCGCCAAAATTATCAGGCAGTTTTAGACAACCGAGAATACGCATAAAAAATAGTGTCATAAGTAACTTTATAAAATTACTATAATGAATGGTTTGACTTAATGATACTCTTTGTTCAATTTTTTTTAAATCTATGAATTTTTCTTGTGTTTATAACTTAAGTATTCTGAATAGGAGTCCTCTCTTCCCTATATTTTCAATTTAAAGAATCCTTAGATTTTTTTCAAGTTATCTTCCAAAGAGCCAAAATACTCCCACTTTCTTTACCTTGAGGCAATACCCAAAGGTCTTGACTACAGTTGTTAATGGAGATCCTAGGTGGCTAGATAAGAATTACCTCAAACTTCAAAGAATCAACAGAAAGAGCAAGTCCATTACAAGTGCTTTTGTCTTTTTAAGTGACTCTGCCTTTTCATTCATTCATTCATTCATTCACAAGGATCTATCATCCCTACAGAACAGGCACTGTACAAGGAACTATGGACACAACAGTGAACAAGACAATCTTGGTCCCTGCCCATATGGAGAGCACAGTCTTGGGGACCTATCAACACTAAAGGAAACAAACAAATGAACAAAAGCAATGATCAATCTCATGCAGAAGGTGAGGACAATAGCACAAAATCTACTTCAGGACCGGCGTCTCTGAGCAGATGCAATTTCATCCAATGCTCAATCCCAAAAGGAGGAGAAGGAGAGAGCCAAGAGCTGGGGGCCAGCATTCCAGGTGGAGGAAAGACCCTGTAAACAGAGGTTGTTCCCAGAGCTGAAAGCTAACCGGTACGGCTGGGTGGGGCAATGATGGCCAGTGAGTAAGGAGGTGCATTATACATTTGAAAACGGCATCTCACCACATGACTCACCGAACATTTGCCTTTCCAAACACTTTCTCCTCAGCCTGGAATTCCTCCCTTCCACATTCCTCTCTACCACCTTGCAAGTCAATTCTCTGGGAAACATTCCCTGACCCTCCGAGGAAGAGCAAAACACCAGGAGTTTATCCTTTCAAACCTGTGGTCCCACAGCACCTAGCATGTATCATGAGCACACACGTCCAACCATGCTGCTGAATCGCTGTGTTCAAAAACCTGCAAGCAGAGATCTTGTTTGTCTGCTTTCCAGCAGCCTATCACATAACTTGGCACCAGCAGAGAGAAATAAATGACAGTGAATGAACCAAGAGAGGAATGGACAAATTAAATGGAGGCGGGGCACTAATTAACTACTCGATTGTTGAAGATTTGGAATAGCGCCATGGTTACAGCTCCTTAACTCATTTACAGTTTAATTTATACCCCATATGACTTTCAGACAACAGACACTTTTGAGCAAATCTTTTTCCATCACAGAGAAGTGATGGAGTTAACCTTCACAGTGTATCATTAGACACTGGACCCAATCCATTCATACTCAACAAACATGCATTAAGTTCCAGGTTCTGTGCTAGCCTCTGAGGCTGACAGTGGTCCTATCCCAGCAGATTTACAAGTCTAGTAAGTAGAATAAATCATATTTAGAAAATGTTTCTAATGACTGACCTTGTTAGATTTTTTTACATGTAACTATCTTATTTCATAACATTATTAAGAAAAAATGTTTTTTAAAAAACTTCCCAGGTCACCCAGAGGACAAAATAATTTGGACTCTGTTAACTCAGTAATTTTCACACTAATTCTTGGCAGACTCAGTCATGTCTAGGCTTCCTTTCAATGAACAGGTGGACAAAAATTCAGGTAACCACATTCTAAACGAGTCTTCTTTACCTGCCTGTGACTGTCTGCCGTCGCCATTTGTGGATTCGGATGTCACTTCCATTTCTCGTCAGCTCAGCGTGTCCTCCAAATGTAGTTAAGACTCCCAAAACAACAGGGCATGATTTCTGAAGTCACAAAGGGATGTGCACCCCTCGCCTGGAGAATGTGCTTTGATGGAGTCAAATTGAAAAACAGGGCCAAACAGTATGGGAACCGTGGATAGATGCGTCCCTCCCCAGCTGCCCAGACCAGAATGGTCACATTCCTGCCTCTGTGCATAGGCCAATCCTGGTCTACTCTGTCTGAGCCTCTGCCAGGCGTGGAGCCTGTCGCCTTAAAATCTGAAGACGTGTGACAGCACTTATCTGCCTAGGAACAGCAAGGTATGCATTTCTACAGACACCACTGTTGAAACTGCTTGGTATACGAAGCCAAGCACTTGCTCTCTCCTCCTTAGGTTTTCCTTAGATTCAAGGAAAGAGAAATCTGAGTAAAGAAAAATGTTAAGGAATTTAGCATTTTTAAAAATTTCATTTTATGTTCTAGCTCTTGCAAGAGAGCTTGTTTTCATAGATTTTATAACCTATTTTTCAACCTACATACTCCAAACTAATTCCTAATGCTTTTAGGGATCCATCCATTAATGAATTAAATATAAATAATACATGCCCTCAATCTAAAAGGTAAACCATGCCCCTTCAATCAGGATGAGACACACTAATGAGTGAAATGCAAACTGCATCTTTCCGCCAATCTCAACACACAGCCCTCTACCTCACTTCACTCCCAATCACCAGCCTCATTCAGGCTTTCTGTGAGCCAAGTTCTGCCAACTTACAGCCTGCACACAGCTCTGCCTTTAGCCACGCCCTCCGCCACCTTTAACTATTGACTTGAACAGCTTCCTTGAGAAGACCTTCCCTAAACACTCAAATAACCACTCACTCCAGGTCCCTATGAAGTCCCCGAGTGATTGGCCATCCCAGCATTGCAGAATGTCTATCCCCTAAGCAGGGCAACAACTATGTGTACGCTCTGCAGTTTGATGTCTGCTTCTTGCACTGGTCTACACACTCAAGAGGCCAGATGCCACAATTGAGCTCATCAATTTTGTCAGCCACACCCACCACAGTGCCTGGCATATGGGGCACTCACCCAAGACTTCTTTCCATTTAAAATTGTTGTCTCTTTTAAAACACTCTGTGGCACACTGCTGCTGCTGCCGAGGTCTCAGGAAACAAATACTCATTTTAAGCCATCATCTTTATCAGGGGTTACTACAAGGCAGAGGGGTTCATGAACTTGACAGGAAAAGCAATTAGATATTTTCACTGACCTCTAACAGAAATTTGCATTTATAAAACACATTATTTGTGTTAGTTTTGATTGTGTTACCAACAAAAATCATAATAATTTTTACCTCATCTTACAACTCTAGCAGGTATCTTGAAAATACCATTGGGCTCACTGTTGTTTCAGAAGGGTAGAGAAATCAGAGATGGCTAGAACCTCTTATTGAACACACTAATGAACAGCAAATATTACTGTCTCACAGGCTTTTTTAAGTATTTTGGTAACTGTATGCATGGAGGGCCATGTGCTCTATTTTATGCACTTAAAAATATTTGTCAGGCCACGCACGGTGGCTCACACCTGTAATCCCACACTTTGGAGGGCCAACGCGGGTAAATCCCGAGGTCAAGAGATCGAGACTACCCTGGCCAACACCGTGAAACCCCGTCTCTATGAAAAAGACAAACATTAGTCAGGTGTGGTGGCATGCACCTGTAGTCCCAGCTACTCAGGAGGCTGAGACAAGAGAATCGCTCGAACCCAGGAGACAGAGGTTGCAGTGAGACGAGATCATGCCACTGCACTCCAGCCAGGCAACAAAGCTGAAAAAAAAAAAAAAATTGGCTTCATTAAACTGCCAAAGGAGTCTATGGGGGGAATGAAGATAAAAAATAAAAACCCTGGAGAGAGATCCAAGATGGCCGATTAACAACAGCTCAGGATTGTAGCTCCCAGCGCAGAGAGCGAGTGGACGCACTTTCAGATGAATTTTTGTTGCCCACAGACCAAGAGAGTCCCAGTGGAGGAGCCACATGGGTCGCCAGCGCGACCTTTTTGGCCGGCACGGCTGTTTTGCCGGCGCCCCAGCATGGCGCTTCTCGGTGCAGAGTATATGGAACGGGGTGCCCTTTGAGTCAGGCTCGGCTGGTCCCATCCCCACAAGGAGAACAGCAATTGGAAACGCTGAGGACTGAGAGTTTCACAGCAAGCATAGCCGAACCGGGAAGGTCCAGCTCTGTGGGGAAGGGGCATCCGCCAAAGGAAAACTAAGAAACAGAAAAAACTTCATCACCGGGCGGAGACAGATCCAAGATGGCAATTAACAACAGCTTAGGATTGTAGCTCCCAATGAAAGCGCAGAGAGCGTGTGGACACCGCAATTTCAGACGAATTTCTGTTGCCCACAAACTGGGAGCTACCCAACGGAGGAGCCATTCAGGTCGACTCTTTTGGCTGGTGCAGCTGTTTTGCCGGCGCCCCAGCACCGCGCGGCGCTTCTCAGTGCGGAGTATACGCAACTGGATGCCCTTTGAGTCAGGCTAGGCTGGTCCCATCCCCACGAGAACAGCAATTGGAAGCGCTGAGGACTGAAAGTTTCACAGTAAGCACAGCTGAACCCGGGAAAGCCTAGCTCTGAAGGGAAAGGGCGTCTGCGGAAGGAAAACTAAGAAACAGAAAAAAACGCATCACCAACAAGCCAGACGTCCACTCAGACTCAATCTGAAAGTTGGCAATTACAAAGACAACAGGTGGATAAATCCACAAAAATGGGAAGAAACCAGTGCAAAAAGGCTGAGAACACCCGAAATCAGAATGCCTCTCCTCCTGCAGGGGATCGCAGCTCCTCATCAGCAAGAGAACAAGGCATGACGGAGAATGAGTGTGACGAACTGACAGAATCAGGCTTCAGAAGGTGGATAATAAGAAACTTCTGTGAGCTAAAAGAACCTGTACTAACCCAATGCAAAGAAACTAAGAACCTTGAAAGATTTAACGAAATGCTAACGAGAATGGACACCTTAGAGAGGAATATAAAGGAATTGATGGAATTGAAAAACACAATACGAGAACTTCACGAAGCATGCACAAGTTTCAGCAGCCGAATTGACCAAGCAGAAGA
>CAUYLG010026617.1:0-10956 GCA_963573385.1 Cacajao melanocephalus
AAAGGAGTATAAATCATTCTACTATAAGGACACATGCACACGAATGTTCATTGCAGCACAGTTTACAATAGCAAAGACCTGGAACCAACCCAAATGCCCATCGATGATAGACTGGACAGGGAAAATGTGGCACATATACACGATGGGATATTATGCAGCCATCAAAAATGATGAATTCGTGTCCTTCGTAGGGACATGGATGAACCTGGAAACCATCATTCTCAGCAAACTGACCCAAGAACACAAAATCAACCACCGCATGTTCTCACTCATACGCGGGTGATGAACAGTAAGAACACATGGACATAGGGAGGGGAGCACTACACACAGGGGCCTGTTGGGGGGGAAATAGGGGAGGGACAGTGGGAGGTGGGGAGGTGGGGAGAGATAGCATGGGAAGAAAAGCCAGATATAAGTGAAGGGGAGGAAAGCAGCAAATCACACTGCTATGTGTGTACCTATGCAACAATCTTGCATGTTCTTCACATGTACCCCAAAACATAAAATACAATAAAAATTAAAAAAAAATGCATATCATCTTTTCCTTCAGGATCGAAGGAAAGAATTAATACTACTGAACAGACCTATTAGTAGGGTCAAAACAGTATGTCTATGATGTTTCTTACAAAAGATTTCCAAATAAGTATATTTTTTTCCAATTCAGGCAGGGAATTTTAACGTCTACCTCCCTCCCCTCCCCGCTTTAAGAGTTGGCTGGACTTAGTGACTGGCTTTCAAAGAACAGAGTATGGAAAGGGGAATAACAGTAACTTTACAGTAGAGAAACATGGCAAATGCTATGTTGGTCAGGTAATCAAGGTTAATATTAGCAGTGATGTCATGTTGACAGCATGTACCCGTGACATGATGTGATAAAACCAGTTCTTCACCTCTATGAAGTGAACCCACAACTGAAGTCTAGTCATGGAAAACCATCAGACAAAACCCAAATGGAGGGACATTTTATGAAATACATGGCTAGCACTCCAAGACTGTCAAGGTTGTGGGAAATTTAAAAAGAGTGAGAAATTGTCATGGACCAGAAAAGACTAATTGAATGTGATGATTAAATGCAACGTAGTATCCTGGATGAGCTTCTGGGACAGGAAAAGGACATTAGTAAAAAAAACTGGTAGAATCCAAATGAAGTCTGGCGGTTAGTTGACAGCAATGTGCCAATGTTGGTTTCTTAGATTTGACAAAGGTACCATGATAATGTAAGATGTGGACATCAGGGTGATATTCAGGATCTCCATATTGTCTTTATCATTTTTCTATACATTTAGGGGTTATTCCAAAACAAAGTGTACAAGCCAACCAAAAATATACATAAATAAATAAATTACAAAAATAATCTGTTCAGGAAAAGAGGAGCCCAAGGAGATTTTCTGAGCTGGGTCTGATTTTTACCACAGTCCAAATCTCCTCATACTCTGAGGAGCATACTCACCCTCACACAGCTTTCCTGTTTCCGTTGCTCAGCTGGAACCCGCTGCATGAAGTGAATGAAGCTCTCTAAGCGGACTGACAGGCTGCCTAACTCTCTCATTATATCATTGGAAGATTCTGTTCTGTTGTCCAAAAATCACACAGCTGGAAGGAACCTTCAGTGTTTTCCCACCCCAGATGAGAGAAGGTATTTCAACTTCAGATTGTTAAAGAATAAATTGTTCTTATTTCTTATTTTTAAATCATATTTTTCTAAGTTTTAAATTTTGCACCCTTTAAAAATAAAACGTGGACGGCCTCCATGTGTATTTCAAGTGAGTGGTAAGGAGTAGCCACTGACACAGTTATAGTTTACAGTTCAGATGAACACTGTCAGGGGCTGTGGTTTAGACATATACAATATTTTCAGCTATCTTTTTTTTGGGGGGGATGGAGTCTCACTCTGTCACCCAGGTTGGGGTGCAGTGGCACAACCTTGGCTCACCACAACCTCTGGCTCCCGAGTTCAAGCAATTCTCCTGCCTCAGCCTCTCGAGTAGCTGGGATTACAGGTGCCTGCCACTGTGACCGGCCAATTTTTGTATTTTTAGTAGAGATGGGGTTTCACCATCTTGGCTGCGCTGGTCTCGAACTCCTGACCTTGTGATCCATCTGCCTTGGTCTCTCAAAGTGCTGGGGTTACAGGCGTGAGCCACCACACTCAGCCAGATATCATTTTTAGTAGAGTGTATTTAATTTATCCCCAGAAGGGATTGTTGATAAAAGATAGCTCAAGAACCACAGATTTTGAACTTTAAAAGGTTATGGAAGAACATAAAAATGACAATTCGACAGGTTCACTCCAAAATAATGATATCTGTGAATTGCATTCCTTTGATCAAATTTCTTATGTAAAAAAATTATGATATCTGAAGACAGAAATATAATTTTATCCTAATTGGTTATCCACACTGCAAAAAGAATCTTGAAACATCCTATCTTATCTCATCATTTGGAAACCAAAGAAGAACAAGGAGAGTAGATTTTGCTAAAGGTCAAATTTCAGGAATTCCAAACATTCAGACATGAAAACAGTTTGGGCTATTTTTAATGCCTGAGTACATAAAGAAATATAATAAATACTTTAAAATTTCTCAGTATTTTTTTCTTATGTAAATAAATAATACATGTTATCTGCTACATAAAGAAAATGTAAACATGGACTTGATAATCCAATCTTTAATAATATACTTTTCGAATATAATTTTAAAACCACTTACTTCACACAATGTAAAAATGAAAAAAATAATTTTCAATCTTTCTATGAAGAAATCATGAGATTGTATCACTTAGGAAAGGGTTCACAATTTTACAATAACAAATTAGGAAATGCTCAACTACTTTAGTCATCTCGATTTACAGACGGAAAGAAAACTGAAACCCAAGATGTGTGGATGAAAGTGATAGTGTTTTCTCTACCTCCTCATAATCTTTCTACAACATAATTTCTCTTTTAAGATGTGGCGGCTTTCATACAGCTGGCTATCCATCAACAAAATCCTAACCACTAAGCAAAGTAGGTCAGAGAACTCTCTCACTCTTAAACTTCCCTATGTATAGAAACCAAATTTAAAGACAACTCTTTAAGCACCTCTTTAACATGAAAACACTAAACTTATAAATTGTACATTCATGCAAATGGTTGTACCAAGGCTTCTCTCTGTACCCCAATTGCTCATCATAGGCCCACTATTCTTACCATGGGAGAAAATCTTAAGAACTCAGCATTCTGGAATAATCTTCAAATTCAAAAGTAGAATAGAAACAGCCGAGATAAGTATGGGGAATACCAAAGAGAGAATTCAGCCAAGTCAAATATAGAATAAACTGTCCTCCTGCTTTTCCTACCTAAACCACATTATTGCCCTATTCCAAGTCCCCTCCAAAAGCTAGGTTCTTAAGTTATATGACATTATGGTTTAAATAAGTATTTTGTAAGTACAAGTCTGAAATCTGATTATTATTATAATAATCATCTTTACCACCACTAACACTTGCACAGACTGACTTGTTTTATAAAGTATATTCCAAATTTCTGACAAACAGATTATAAACGGTCTTTTAGAACAGTGTCTATTTGTAATTCCTGGTCTCAAAATCCTTGCACAAAGGAATGTTTTTCTAGCCAAAGTGAAAACCACATATTTATTTGATTTTATAATGTGTATTCTTCATAAAACAATAATCTTAGCAATTAATTAACAAATAAGTTAAAGGATTAAAACATTAAAATAGGTAAAAGGTAGTGATGACAATCATATTAATGGGTCATTTAACCTTATATTTATTCAATAGTCATTTATGGAATACCTAATATAGATCAAGTACTATGCCAGGGATTTAAAAAAACAAAGATGACGTCTAAGGATATTATAGGGCAGTAAAAACAGGCAGATGTGTGAATCATCAAGTCCAATGAAGAGGAGTGGTAAGGTGGTAGCAGATAAAATGAGACCACAGAGAAGGAATGGGCGGGTCAATTACAGAATTATGTTTGACAGGCTAGATGTCAGAAGAAGCCTTAAGGGAGGAGGTGACCTTAAGCTGCAGTCTGAAGATAAGTCGGCCCTGACAGATAATGAGGATAGGCTGCATGGCAGGTAGGAGTGAGAAGTGCAAGATCTTCTAAGGTGATCAACTGAAGGTACTATGAAGTATTTTCAGTTGATTTCATAGGTACTTCATAGTACTAGCAAGCAAGTAACAACAAGCAAGCAGTTTGTTAAGGCTGAATTTGTGGGTATGGAAGTACAGCAACAGCCAGGGCTATGTATACTATGCTAAGAAATATGGCTCTATCCACATACACTTCTTAATAGTTTCTGAACATAGACCTTATTTAGAATTTAAAGGTGACACAAACAAACAAACCCAATAGCTAAGGTGCACTGATTACTTACTATGAGTCAGATACTTTACATGTACTTCTGATTTAATTTTATATCCACCAACAACCCTAAAATCGTAACTATTACTATGAGAAAATGGTGGCCATGAACCTGGTACTATTCCTGTCAGAAAAAAAAAATGGTGGCTAGATAATCTGCCCACAACACATCAACTACATGGCAGAATAGACTTCAAATTTAGTTTAACTTAAGTCTGTACTCTATGAACCCTTTCTTTGAATTAAAACAAAAGTATATACATATGCACCACAATTTTCTTCTTAATCAGGTCACACCCCCAATCACTGGTAAATACAGGAGATAATTTCCTTTCATTTCATATCATCCCCTACCTACTAATCCCTTTGTCTCTCCACTTCACAGCAAAACCAAGAGTGTTCATATAAAGACACTGGCCATATACACTTCCTCATTTCCCCTTATCCTCCTAAAGTCGTCTTCCTACTGAAGAAAAGAGGAATTGGCTATGGACAATGTCACTTATGGCTCCATATTACTAATCCCATGGCCAATTAACTGTCCTTATATTACTCAATGGCTCAACAGTTGACTAATTCTTTTTGTTCTGGGAAGCCGCTCTCCCCTACTTCTGTTGTTTTCCTTTTGTCCTTATCTACCCTTTTCCCAACTCCTCTTCTGCCCTAAGAAACTATAAATGCTGGACTATCACTTGCTCAATCTGAGTTTTTCTTCCTTTCATAGAGTTAAATACCATCTATACACACTTGATCAATAGATTTTTATTGATAATTCCCTGAACTCCAAATGTCTGTCCAATTGTCCACATATCTCCTCTAGGATATCACATAGGTTATTTCAAACCCAAAAGGTCCAAAATAGAACTCTTCATTCCTCATGTTTCATCCATTTTGTTAAAATTTCTGAATAAAAAATAAAATTTAGCATATAGGAGGTACTACAGGCTACTGCATAGCTAAACAAGTCATGCAATGCTGCATATAGTTGATCAGTATGCAAAATGAACAGCATAAATCCTCAAAAGCCTTGTTAAGATATACATTTTCCTACCATGTAGTCTTTCATATAGAATTTATGGCGCCTATCATATGATATTCTGGCTAATCACTATGTTATTGAGCTTACATAAGTAGAAATAAAATAAGCATAGACACAAAATATTTCAACAGTCATAAACTGGAAACTATAACATGTTTTCATTTAATGTTGTGGAAACTGGTCTCCTGCTTCTGATAGCAGGGAACTATGCCATTTGAACAAACTATGTTATTGAGGATAACTACAAAAGTTAAACAAACTTTAAAAAAAAATATCTGCTCAACAGCACTGAAGAACCAAAAAGTCAATGAAGATTTAAGAGGTCAAGTTAGGGAAAACAGAAACCCAGAAAGCTGAGCCTGGAATCTGGGGCTTCTGTCTGGAATTAGCAGTAACATAAATTTCAAGAAAAATACAGGAGAGCCTAAGAAGCTTCAATCCTCAAGAGGCCTGGAGGACAAAAAATGGAGGTCAGTGCTTGCCAAGGTTAGGTAGAGACTAATAACTCTCCATGGTTTATTAGAGGTTAATGAACTTTCCATGCTGACTCAAAAGGCTACACTATGGGAAGAAGTATGAACCAGATATAATACAGCTGTCAATGGCCTGAAGCACAACTTCACATCACCTAAGTCTCTGAAAATTGATGACAGGTGATCCAGGAGTGCTAGAGCCCTAGCTGCCTGCCAGAAGCAAACTAGTTCTCTCTGTAGAAAGTTATCCTAAACCTCAACATTTTTCTCTGCAGAAAAGTACTCTCTGTAGAAAGTATTCCAGACATCAACATTTTTCTATAAAATTTTAAAAATACAATAGCTGATAGCAATAAAAAATTATCAGATACTCAAGGAGACAATATAATATAAAAACAAAACAAACAAAAAAAGGGGAAAAAGAGATGACATAAGCAGATCCACAGCAGTTCTTATGGCATGAAGACAGACTGAACCACATCCACAGCAGCTCCTATGACATGAAGATAGACTTGAAAACTATAAATAATAAATTCAAGGACCTATAAAATAAAGATTCTGTCAGATAACTGAAAAACAGAGAAAGAATTAAATGGAATTCTATAACTGAAAAATATAGTAACCAAAATTAAAAGCTCAATGGATAGGTTTATAAGCAGATTAGACACAGCTGAAGAGAGAATTAGAAAAACGGTTAGAAATGAAATTAAAAGTAAACAGAACAAAAAGCAGACAAGAGAAGAGAAAATGCAGAAGAGAGGGTGAAAGATAGATGGTCAGTAAAAATATCTTCTAAAATATGAATAACTGAAATCCCAGAAAGAAAGAAAAAAGAGCAGAATATTTTTAGAGATAATGGCTCTGAACTTTCCAAAACAAGCAACGCTGTTAACTGAACATTTGATAAGCCCTCCAATGGAATGTTGTCATTTCAACTTTAAACAGTAGTCTTCCCATTAAGAATTAAGAAATTGAAAAAGACACCAAAGTACATCATAAAGCAAAGAAGAAAAACCAAAGACAAAGAGAAATTAGACGGCAGTCTCAGCAAAAACAGATTATCCTTTAAAAAGCAATTATACTGATAACTGAATTTTCAACATAACTAATAGAAACTAGACTACAGTGCAGAAAATAACCATTAACCAAGACAGCCATTGAAATTTTTTTTAAGAATGAAGAAATAAAAACATTTTCAGAAAACAAACACCCAATACACAGATATGATTGGTTAGCTCAAATGTTACACTTCATTTGAGCTAACCAATCATATCTATTCATAACAACTTGAGAGCTATGCAAGGTAATTTTCCAACAAAGGCCATGGGCATTGACTTTTGTAGGAAAGCTCTACTTCCCAGGTCACTGAGCCAAAATATTGCCTATAAACAATTCAAATAAATTAAAAACTAATGGAGGGTAGAAGGGTAAGAAAAGAAGGAAGTAAAGAATACCTGTCTAATTATATAACATTGAAATTTTATCAAATGAAATCAGTACAATTAATTGATGTCAAAATGCTATACATTTTTGCCTTAGAAAGTTCTATTTTAATTAATTTTACAAATGCTTTTTAAGTACAAAGTATATCACTTATATTTATGCATTTGGCTGCACATACACAAATCATCAGTGATAAAAGATAATTCTAAGGATATCTCATGCTCTAAATAGTCTTAATTGTGACTTAATTTTCTTGGAAGCAAAAATTTCTCAACCATCTTTTAAGTCCTATAGTAGGCCTAATATGCGACTCTGTACACAGTAGGCTCCCCAGAGCAATTAACTTAATATAGACAAGAAAGGCAATATACTTCTTTGGCTCAATTCCTTGGCTCAATTCTGAGTAAGAAAAAATTATTCTCATTTCAAGGTCAGATTTCACACATTTCAGAATTTCAGTCCTTTCGTCTTTAAATAGAAACCACTGTGATGAAGTTTATATCAGGAAATCATTTTTATCTTTTACATAATTTAAGTAGCTACTAGATATAAGATGGAAGGTCTCTGAAAATTTAGCAGAAATTTCTCATGGATTTAGATAATAACTGAATTACTTTTGAAATATCCTATCGACTTGGTTTTAAGAGGTTTTTGTTTTTTTGTTTTTTAATATCAGTATGTAGAAAAAGATGTCAATAGTGAAAACCTTGAGGGAGATATCTGGGAAAGTGAGTAAATGGAGATGGATCCCAGGAGTTTCTCACTCTCTGATGGTCCAACACTTAGCCTCTAGAAATTCATCATAATTACGAGTCAAATATCCACTATTCCCAGTACCATTTACGGAAGACAAAATCCTTCTTCCACTGTAATTTCTTAGCACCTTTGTTGATCAGTTGATCCATTCCTTAATGTTTTTAATTAGAACGGAATATCCAACAGCTATGTATCAAAATTATTGGTTAGGAGGAATCTGGATGGCTAACTAGGGATTTTGGATGTTAATTATCCTCAGAGAGAAGAACAAAGACATAGGTAAATGGTCATGATCTGAGTGAAAAGCTTAGGGAAGACAGCCAAGATCTGTTGGAGACCCCACTGGTTGATGTGACGTTGCAGAAGAGGAAAGCTTGAGCAAGAGTTCAGCAAGGATTGACTCCTAAGAACCTCTGAATCCTGCCTAAAGGGGAGGTTGGGGTGCTTCTCTTGTCCCTTCAACCCTGGAACAAGTTGCTGACTGCCAAACTGTCAGGGAGCCTTTCTACCCTCATAGCCCCAGGCAATGCTGTCAGTGGGATCTAGAATCTTCCTGGGGATACAGCACAGATGGCTAGCTTGTGCAGGTATGCCTTTACTTCCCTCAAGCCTGAGCTAAGTGGGCTGACACCATACTGGTTGTGCATTCATTGTGGGCTACCACCTTGCATGGGGAATCTCAGCCTCTGAGTTGCTGCATCACTAGCATCCTGCAAACATAGCCCAGAACCTGCTCTGACTTGACAATCACAGGGGACCAGCAGCCCTGGGGAGCTGTGGGATTTCTAGAGATCTAGCCTTAAGTATAGGCTGCCCTTAGAAGTGGGGGAAGTGTGGCCTACTAAGAAGCCCCTTGGGACAAAAAAAATGAAGGTACGAACTGATCACTGCATGGGGTGGCACTGGTGGTTGGCAGCAGATGTAGAGGGGGGTCATCTCCTCTTCCTTCAGTCCACTGTTGTGGACGTAGGAGAGGCATTTTTTGAATTAACCCAGTCAAACAAAAATAGAAAAAATAATTTTAACAAATGAACAAATCCTTTGTGAAATACAGGACTATGTAAAGTCACCAAATCTATAATTTATAGGTATTCCTGAGAAAGAAGAAGAAAAAGTAAGCAATTTGGAAAGTACACTAGTGGAAAGAATTCAGGAAAATTTCCCTGATTTTGTTAGAGATATAGATATCCATATATAAGAAATACAGAACACCTGTGAGATATGATATAAGGTGAACATCACCAAGGCATATAGTCATCAGACTATCCTAGGTCAATGCTAAAGAAAAAAATCTGAAAGGCAGCTAGAAAAAAGGATCAAATCACCAATAAAGGAAATCCCATCAGACTAATGGCAGATTTCTTAGCAGAAACTGAGAAGACAGAAGAGATAGGGATCTAGTTTTAGACTTCTTAAAGAAAAATAATGCCAGCCAAGAAATTTTATATCTTGTTAAACTAAGCTTCATAAATGAAGCAGAAATAAAGTCTTTCCCAAACAAACAAATGCTAAGGAACTCTGTCACCACTAGACCAGTACGCCAAAACAGCTAAAGGAAAACAAAAGGATCATACTTGCTACCACAAAAACACACATAACAAAAGGATGATACTTGCTACCACAAAAGCACATGTAAGTACAATGTTCACACATCCTACAAAACAAGTACATAATTGAAACTATAAAGCAACTAGCTAACAATACTAGGACAGGAACAAAACCTCACATATGCATATTAACCTTGAACATAAACCTTTGAAAGATATAGATTAGCAAATGGGGTAAGAAAACAAGATTCAACCAACTGCTGCCTAAAAGAGACCCACATAATATATAAAGACATACACAGGTTCAAAGTAAAGGGGTGGAGAAAGATATATCATGCAAATGGGGAACAAAAAAGACTAGGGGTTGCGATTCTTATGTCAGATAAAATAGACTTTAAACCAACAAGAGTAAAAAAAGACAAAGAAGGGTATCATATAATGATAAAGATTTGAATGCAACAAGAAGATTTAACTATCCAAAATATATACATGCCCAACATCAGAGCACCCAGATTTACAAAAGAAGTACCATTACATCTAAGAAAAGAAAATAAAAAGCCATACAATAATAGTGGGAGACTTCAACATCCCATAGAAAATGCCAAACAAATCACTCAGGGTGAAAACTAACAAAGAAACTTGACTTAACAAAGAAACTTGATCCACTGGACTCTGCCAAATGGATCTAATAGACATCTATAGAACATTCCACCCAACAACCAAAGAATATATATTTTTCTTATCTGTGCATTGAACTTTCTCCAAAATTGACAATATGCTGGCCACAAAGCACATTTTAATAGATTTTTTAAAAATCAACATTATATCAAGTATCTTCTCAGACTACCGCAGAATAAAATTAGAAATGAATACCAAAAGGAACTCTCAAAATCACATAGGTACATGGAAACTAAACAACTTGCTCTTCAGTGACTTTAAAAAAATTAAGGCAGAAATTGGGAGAGAGATCCAAGATGGCCGATTAACAACAGCTCAGGACTGTAGCTCCCAGTGAAAGCCCAGAGAGCGAGTGGACGCCGCACTTTCAGACGAATTTTTGTTGCCCACAGACTAGGAGACTCGCGGCGGAGGAGCCACACGGGTCGCCAGCGCGACTTTTTTGGCCGGCGCGGCTATTTTGCCGGCGCCCCAGCACGGCGCTTCTCGACGCAGAGTATACGGGACGACTCCGGCTCGGCTGGTCCCGTCCCCACAAGGAGAAAAGCAATTGGAAGCGCTGAGGACTGAGAGTTTCACAGTAAGCACAGCTGAACGGGGAAGGTCCAGCTGTGCGGGGAAGGGGCGTCCGCCAAAGGAAAACTA
>CAUYLG010026618.1:0-10138 GCA_963573385.1 Cacajao melanocephalus
TGGGAAATATCTGCCTTGGCATTTGGTAAAATGAATATACAGACATATAATCTTATGTAAACCATGGATGAATCTGGAAACCATCATTCTCAGCAAACTGACACAAGAACAGAAAATCACACACTGCATGTTCTCACTCATGGGTGAGTGTTGAACAATGAGAACACATGGACACAGGGAAGGGAGCATCACACACTGGGTCTGTTGTGGGGGACTAGGGGAGGGACAGAGATGCGTGGGGATTGGGGAGGGATAACATGGGGAGAAATGCCAGATATAGGTGACGGGGGGATGGAGGCAGCAAACCACATTGCCATGTATATACCTATGCAACAATCCTGCATGATCTGCACATGTACCGCAGAACCTAAAGTGCAATTTTATATATATATATATATATATATATGTATATAAAAGAAAAAAGAAAGAATTCAGAGAGAGAAAAAAAAATCATGTTAACAAAAAGAGGTACTCAAAATGCTGGTGGGCATAATTAATATTTTCTTGACCAAGAAACCACACCTTCTTTGCAAAGATTTTAAAAATATGTTACATGCGTTTTATTGAGAAAAAGATATTTCCAGGTACTTTTATGCAGATGATGAAAGCAATACAAAAAAAGGAGTGATATTATGTTTGCAATAAAGCCTGGCTGGGCCTCACTGGTATTCTTAGTTGTAACAATTCTTGTATTTTTAGGGTTAACTCTTTAACGGATCAGCTCTGAACGCAGATATACCTGGAGGGCCTCCAAACTGGTCCCACTCCAGACCTCATTGGGCTGTCTTATTCTAGACCTTTTTTATTATCTTTGAGAATTCCAGTGTTTAAAGAACAACCAAAAAGTCTACGAGCTACGGACACTAGTAGGATTAGGATCCTGCTATATATTTAATTCAGGTTCAGAATCCTAAACTTTGACCAAAGGTTTTTCTTCTACAGTCTCAGATATCTGGGTTGACCAGACCATGCACCTAGGACTTGGGTTGCTCCTAAGGAGCATTTTAGGATTTTAGATCATGATTCTTTGCTCCCAGATTTCTATGGGTCCCCGTTTTAATAAAGAATGTAATGAGAAATTTTAGTAGAAATGGCACATCTTTTTCTTGCTTGTTCTAATTGGCTACTCTTGTTACGGGAAGTATATACCTCAGAATGATACAGCTTTTGTATTTGATATGTAGGATTTGATCCATGAGTTAAAAGGATCCTTGAATGCCATGAAGAATGAGGGTGGCATATTACAGACCAGCAACAGTGACTGGTGTCCAGGTGGACATGTGAATAAGTTGTGTTGACTTTGTATAGGCATATACTTTGCATTAATTATTTCAGTATGTGAAAGTATTATATATGTGTTTGTGTGTGTGTATATATATATATATATATATATATATATATACACACCAGTATAATAGATAATATGGACTCTTCAATTCTAATCACCCTTGCCACTCATGCATTGTAATCAGAATATTGTATACCTTATAATAGTGACATATTATTTTGGACTTTTAAATTTGACTCACTATCCTTCCTTAAGATTCTGTGATTTTTCTCTTTGGTTTTTATATGTACATATATATGTAGATATATATAGATACACACACACACACACACACACACACACACACACTCCAGATAGTTCATGGAGAAATGGAATTAAAAGATAAAAGTAAAAAATATAAACTTTATTTTTCAACATAAGTTCCATCAAGTTTAAGACCTTTTGTAAGCAGTAACACCAGTTATTTAGTCTATCCCTAAAGAACTGAAGGTCTTGGGAATTTAACCATGTTGATTCAGTCTTTTAAACATTATTAACTGAAGAAAAATAGGTAACCTTTATAGATTTTTTAAGAATAATGATATGATTTGTCTATGTCCTACCCAAATCTCATCTTGAATTGTAGTTCCCTTAATCCGTACATGTCTTGGGAGGAACCCAGTGAGAAGTGATTGGAATGTGGGGGTGGTTTTCCCCATTCTGCTCTCATGATAGTGAGCGAGTTCTCTTGACAGTGAGTGAGTTCTCATGAGATCTGATGGTTTTATAAGTGTCTGGCAATTCCCCTGCTTCACCTTCCTGCTGTCCTGTGAAGAACCTGCCTTTCCTCCCTGTGAAGAACCTGCCTTTCTTCCCCTTCATCTTCCACCTTGACTGTGTTTCCTGATGCCTTCCGAGCCATAAAGAATTGTGAGTCAATTAAACCTATTTTCTTAATAAATTACCAGTCTCAGGTACTTCTTCATAGCAATGTGAGAATGGACTAATACAATTAGGAGACAAAAAGGAGCCAGAAGGAGCCAATTTGGGATCAAAAGTGGATGCCTAATAAATTTCCATTGAAATTCTCACAGAATTACCCATGTTTAATGAAATAAATGACCAGGAGCATTATGGTGGTGAAAGACTCCCTGTTAAAAGTTTTCTGGGATATTTGTATGCTACAGCTTTGACTTTCTTAAAACAAACAAACAAAAACAAATGAACCAAGAGATGTCACTGTTCTTTGGCCCTCCAGAAAGATAACAAGCAAAATACCTTACCTTGAGCACCACAAAAACTGTGCCAAATTATTCGCGCTTGACTGGTCTGCCTTTGCTTTGACTGGACCTCTTCCACCTCTTGGTAGCCATTGCTTTGATTGTGTTTTGTTTTCAGGATCATACTAGTAAAGCCATGTTTCATCTCCTGTTACAATTGCTTGAAGAAATGCTTCAAGATCTTGATCCCATTTGTGTAAAATTTCCACTGAAAGCTCTGCTCTTTTCTGCAGCTGATCTGGGCACAATAGTTTTGGCACACATCAAGTGGAAAGTTTGCTCAACCTTAATTTTTCAGTGAACATTGTGCAAGTTGAACCAATTGAGGTGTCTATGGTGTTGGCTATTGTTTCTGTGGTTAATTATTGTTCCTTCTTAATTGGGGCATGGACAAGATTAATTTTTCCTCACAAATTGATGTGAATAACCTGCAGGCTTCTTCTTCAATATACTCTTGTCCCTTCTTAAAGTGAGTTATCTCTTTGTAAACTGTTGATTTCTTATGGAGCATTTTCCCCATAAACTTTTCATAAAGCATCAGTGATCTCACTATTCTTCACCTTAGCTTCACCATAGACTTGATGTTTTTGCTTCAATGTTAGCAGAATTTATGTTGCTCTGATAGGGACTCCTTTCAAACTGATGTCTTATCCTTCATAGTGCCTCAGAATGGATTCTGTTCAGATATTTTATAAGAAGTTAGGAAGAGTTTATTTTGGCACAAACTATTTTTAAAATTCATGGATTTTTAGAATAATGTGCATTTTCCATAATTTTTTTTTTGTGAGACAGGGTCTTGTTCTCTGGCTCAGGCTGCAGTGCAGTGGCATGATCATAACTCATTGCAGCCTCCAACTCCTGGGCTCAAATGATCCTTCTACCTCAGCTTCCTGCATATCTAGGATTACAGGTGCACACCACCATACTTGGCTAATTATTTTAATTTTATTTTGTAGAGACAGGATATTGCTATGTTGCCCAGGCAGGTCTTGAACTCCTGGCCTCAAGCAATTTTTCCAAAGAACTGGGATTACAGACATGAGCTACCATGCCAGGCCCCCATGAACATTTTTAAAACCTCTTTGGTATCTCCAAAAATTTCTCTTCAATCGTTCAGAAATCGATACTATCTTTTCCTCATTTCTATTGCCTCTAATCAACTACAACTATTACAGTGAATTAGCCAATATATAACTAGATTTTATCTTTCCTTTTTAATTCTTTTAAAATTGCTGTGGGAATTCATGAAAATTTTAATTAGGATAAATAGTATACAGTAAAAACATTCAGTGTGAAGTGAAGTATGTTATTGAGGAGTTTTTCTTCCCTGATAGCTTAAACATTAAATTTGTCTGAAATAGTGTTGAATACTGGGGAAGGTAACTTGATACTAGTTCCATGGGAAGTAACCTGGAATTTAGACATCATTTAAATCACCTTCCTTCAGAAGCAACTTAGAATGTTCAGTTAAAACAAACAAACAAAAAATACTTTATCTAGAGATTGAGTTTTAAAATAGTAGCATGTATATTATCATTTATCAGTGCTATGTCCTCAGCTGGAGTATTCATCATATGAACTTGTTTCTGTTAAATCTGTCATTAGTGCATGAGACTACAGATTTTCTAGTACACACCTGACTAAAGGTTAAGATAAAAGATTATCCACTTTTATTGTGCTTGAAAATATGGATTTCTAGAAAATGTTTATTTTTAAAAAAACAGTCTCTATTAGATACAAACTATTAAAAATAACTGCCTAAACAAAGATTTTGCTTTCTCCCTGAGAATTCCTGACTTTCTGGATTTCTCAGGATTGAGAGAATTCCCATTTCTGGGTTCTCTCCTTGTCCTGGGCACTATAACAATCAGAAGTGTATCTTAGATTCCCCTACTTGATATCCAGATTCAAAAGTGTGGGGTTCAAAGCCTGTCTTCTCAGTCTTGGTTTCAGTTTCAAAACTTATTCCTTCTCTGTATAATGTTTATTCAAGTATTAATGAGTATCAAGTTACATGGAACTATTAATTTTTTTTTTTTTAAGACAGAGTCTCACTTTGTTGCCCAGGCTGGAGTGCAGTAGCACAGTCTCTGCTTATGGAAACCTCCACTTCCTGGGTTCAAGTGATTCTCATGCCTCAGCCTGCCTAGTAGCTGGGATTATAGGCACACGGCACCACGCCTGGCTAATATTTGTAGTTTTAATAGAGATGAGGTTGCACTGTGTTGGCCAGTCTGGTCTTGAACTCCTGACCTCAGGTGATCCACCCGCCTTAGCCTCCCAAGGGGCTGGGATTACTGGTGTGAGCCACCACACCTGTCCTTTAAACAAATATGTAGATGAAATCCAGAGGAAATTTACAAAATGCATGCAAAAGTTTAAAAATAATATACAGTAACGTAGATATGTCACCCAACTTAGAAAAAAATTTACCCTCATGCAATCACCTGTGCTCCTCTCTGAGTCCCTGCCCTACTTCATTCACCCTCAGATGTAACCATTATAATGAGTTTTGGATTTATTATTTTTTGCCTTTCTATATAGTTTAATTTTACGTTTGTATTCTAAATAATATATAGTTAGAATAACAAATTGTTGAAGTGTATGTGATTGAATTTGAATTATAATTATATTGTATGCATTCTGCAATTTTTTGCCACTTAAATTATTTTCTTAAGATCCATTCATGTTGTTTCATCTAGCTGTAATTCATCTATTTTCTCTGCTGTATCAGATTTCATTTACAACTGTTTGCAACCATTTATTTGCAAATTCAACTGTTGATAGATGCATGCCATTTTAACGAGGTAATTTTGATGTCTACTTTTCTAGATAGGAAATTTTTTCGTTTTCGTTTAATTCATATCTTCAAACACACAGTGACTGAATTTTGAACATTTAAGAAAATTTTAATTTAACTGCCCTCTCTAACATCAGACCTTCCCTGATTCCCTTCTGTCCTGAGCCTTTTTCAGTCCAGGCATATGCTTTATCTCACCTCTCTATGTATTACTGTGAGCAGTGATGTAAAAGAAGATTGAATGTAAAGAAAGATTACTAGTTAGGAATGAGTTTGGACAATCAATTGATAATAATTTTTAAGAGAGTAAAATTTCATACTTACCAAAATGTTCTGCTTTTTTAGTTTCATAACATCATGTTTTTAGAAAAATAAAATGCCTTGGTGATAAACCATTACAACTCGCTTAGGCTGATGTCCTTTTCATATATAAACACACAAAGCTTAGAATTACCATTTGATTTACTATATAATTTCCTGTAGTTTATATGCCTGGCTGTGAGTATCTGAATTTTGTTCTTTGTATCACTCCTATTTAATGGAAAAAAATTGCTATTGCCACCAAAAGAGGACAATCAACAGCCTTTTCCTTCTCTATTTTCAATGATTTTCTGAAAAGGGAGTTAATTCCCCTAGGATGATAATACTTTATAAAATGTATAAGAGCTTATTGTGGTTCAGGGAAATGCAGCACTGTCTTGGGAAGAAACTGATGGAAATTTATATAGGAGATTAGAAGAGGAGCTGAGATTGTAGCCAAAAAGTAATTAACTTCACAGGAGAGATAGCATGGCTCATATCTTAAGGCCTTATTAGGAATTTATCATTTTTCCTCATTGGTTGATTTAGTGCATTGTATATATCAGAAATAGATACAACCAAGCTTAAAATGAAACTTTCTTACGTTGCACATTGAGTAATTTTAATTAGCACTTTTAAACTACCTATGTTTTAAAAGCACAAGTTAAAACTTACATTAGGGAATCAAAGGCCATCAAGCCACACTCAATGAATCTGTACCATATAGGCTTTACTTCTGCAATTATTCACATTTCATTGTAAGAAAATGAATAAGACAACATTTTGATGATTTTTCATGAGAAACACTAGCCTGCTTTCCCCATCCACTTCTGATATCTTCCTTTTATAGTATTGTGTCTGTTAAAATTTAATAACTTATAATTTAAAAAAGATTTTTTTTTTTTTTTTTTTTTTTTTTTTACTTCTAGCTTGCTTTCTGACATACTGGCAAATTTCTCTCTCTTTGAAATTTATAATGTGGTATTGGAAAGTATAAACTGGAAAATAGAGTTAATGTATTACCTTCTCATAAATGAAGAACTTAATAAATATTCAAACTGAAGTATAATCCATGTTAGTTTGCTAAATTTATACACAAGTAGGCAATGGAGCTCATTCACATTCTCAGGAGGGAATTAAAGTTGAACAGGAAGGAGACATTTATCATCGGTGAAAATTCCTTTGACTGGACAAACAGGCCTGAGCAACATACAGAGGGAGAGTTTTGTGCAAACCAGATTGATAAGACGTGTCGTTATAGAAATGCCCTGGCCCTATAGCTATGCCACTCTACTGACTAGGTTACATTGACCTTGGATTAATAATAACCTCTTTCTTTTATTTCCTCATCTGAAAAATGCTGAAAGCTATACCTATCTACTTCACAGTATGATTATAATAATTGAATAGAAAAATATATATGAAACATGCATGAATTTCTAACATTATACTCATTTTAAAAATAATAATAGTGTTTGTGTTCACTTGCTCTTCACAGTGGTAGAAAGTATGGTTCATATGTTTTTTAGTTGGAAGCGAAGCTTAGAAAGTCTCTAACTTGTCAAATGCCACGTGCAATAATACTATTAATATGTTTGGGATTCCATTATAGGGTACTTCATATGGCCACTATTTTAAAAATGTTTAAGAATAGAGCAGGTTTTATGCTTTATTTGGTTTTCATGTAGAGGCCTTCATTGGTGATTATACTTTAGGTTAAACTTGACTTTGGCTGACAGTGACAGAGTGTAAAACATATTAGTTTATGAGATAAAATGAAAAGAATTGTAGGTATGTTTATACAACTGCATTAGTCAATGTCAAATGATTATCTCAATGTCCCCCTGCTCATTATGTTTTTTTAAATGGTGCACATTTTTTCTTGATCATTTCTTCCTTCTTAAGTAGATTTTTTAGAATCATTTTTATAAAGAAATTGTAGTAAAATCCCTTTTTCACAGGGTCTGAAAATATTTAAATTTCAATCTTGCTATTGAAAGGTTGTTTACCAGTATACAGAATTCTGGTTAGACAATTAGTTTCTTTCATATCTGAAAATAGCATTCTTCCATTTGTTCTTATAGGCATTGATAAATTATCTATCAATCTAATTATATTTACTTTGTTTATGATACATTTAAAAATTGATAGCTGCTCATAATACCTTTTTCCTTTTGTGTTTTGCATTTTTACTATAATATTTCTTGGTATGGGTTTCTTTTAATTTTTCTCACTTAGGTTTCACTGGAGTTTCTGATTTTGCAAATTGTACTCTCTTCAGGTCTGTAAAATTAACCATTATCTTTTACTATTCTCTCCTTCTGGCACTACAGTTAGTCTTATATTAGGCCTTCAGTTAGTCTTATATTAGACTTTCACACTCTTCTTCCATAATTTCTTTCTAATCTCTTTGTCTTTGTGTTGCCTCATAATTTTGTTAGATGTGTTTTCTAGTTTACTTCCAGCGCTTTCTTGTCTGCTGTTAATCCATGATATTGTTTTTGTTAGCATATTTGTGTCCAACAGTTGTGTTTTGTTATGTTTTGTTCAAACCTACCTACCTACCAATTTTGATACTCTTCTGCTTTCATCATGCTTTTATTGCTCCCCTTGTTTCTACATATTAAGAGTATCTACTTTATATTTAGTACTGGATACTTCAATTTTTTAAAAAATTTGTGGCAGATTCTGTAGTTTAGTTTTGTTACTGATGGTTGCAATGTTGTCTTGTATACTTACATCTTAGTAAATATTCATTGTGAACTCACATTTTTTGAAACTCTGTGGAAATTATTTGAATTCTGAGTTCTATGTGTTTTCATTCATTTGTTTCAGCCTGGTGCATGGAAAAAGCTAGAAACATGGTGATAAATTTTCAGCTTGTGCTTTTTTGGGGACCATTTGGCTAGTATGAAATCAGAGTCAAATCTGTGTGAATGTGAGCTTGTCGTTTCAATGAGTAATTTCTTTTTCTTTGTTGCCACGATACCCAGAGTCAAATTCAGGTCTTCGTCTTGACTCCATAGTCTCTTTTATTTGAGGGTTCATTTTCTGGCTGAGCCATTAAGTGAATTGCACTCCTGTGCCTCCTATGTTATCAGTGATCTCCAAGTAGGCTTCCTCAGTTTTTTTGTCCTGTCATCAGTGCACTCAGCTGGTTAAAGCCCAGGCTCTAATCTACTAGATAGGCAGGCAATTCAAGGGTAACCGCAGCACCAAAGCACAGAATATAGATTTTTATTATTTCTGACATTTGTAATTTCTTTTACTTTGCACCTAGCTTTCTTTCAAAAAATGTATTGTACCTGAATATATTTCTCCTTGTATTTTTTCTGCCATTATGTTAGAAATGGAAGACCCTAGTGATTCTTTAAAAAATAAATTAGATCGTGTCACTCTTCTGCTGAAAACACTCCATTATGACACATAATACTTTCAATGAAATTTAAAACCTTTCATCTTGTCTGAACAACTTTACATCGTTGGGCCTCTGGTTACTTCTTCACATTATGACTGTTACCCTTGTTCTCTTTACTTCAGCCTGTATTTCTCTTCTACAATAGGACTTCTTCACTTTCCTCCAAAATACTAAACTCATACCAGCCTTGGTGTTTTAATCTGATTTTCTCTTGAATTTGAATGCTTTCACCAAAACCATGGCTTGCTTTCTTAATTCATTCTGGACAGATATTTAGTGTGTAAATGTTGCCTTACAAAATGTTCTCTATCTAATGTAATATGGCATCCTCTAACGCTGTCTCTTTATCCTGGTTGTTATATTTTTCTTCATTGTATTCATCACACACAGACACACACACACATGCACACACACATTTTCTGTTTCATATTAGAATGCAAATTTTGTAGAGCCAATATGGAATGCCTCACACCAATTTCTGGCACAAAACAGTCATTCAGTAATTATGTGTTGAATTAATAAGTGAATGTTTTAAATTTTGTTAGTTTCATCTTATGTGAATTCTTAGTATCTCATGTCAGGTTGGTCTGCTGCATTTTCTTATTTGTTTTATAATTTTATTCAGCAAAGTTTTATTGAGTTCTTGCTCTAAGTTAAACATGCACATGTATTATCTCATTAATCTGAAAACCAACTCTGCACTGTAGATTATCATTCTTATTTCACAAATGAAGAATCTAAAGCTCCTGGAAGTCAATAAATTCTTTTTTTTTTTTTTTGAAAGAAAGAAAAAGAGAGGAAAGAAATCCAGGAGAACTTCCCCAACCTAGCAAGGCAGGCCAATATTCAAGTCCAGGAAATACAGAGAACACCACAAAGATATTCCTTAAGAAGAGCAACCCCAAGGCACATCATTGTCAGATTCACCAGGGAGAAGGAGAAAATGCTAAGGGCAGCCAGAGAGAAAGGTCGGGTTACCCACAAAGGGAAGCCCATCAGACTCACAGCAGATCTCTCAGCAGAAACCCTACAAGCCAGAAGAGAGTGGGGGCCAACATTCAACATCCTTAAAG
>CAUYLG010026619.1:0-27471 GCA_963573385.1 Cacajao melanocephalus
TTTGTGGATTTATCCACCTGTCGTCTTTGTAATTGCCGACTTTCAGATTGGGTCTGAGTGAACGTCCGGCTTGTTGGTGATGAAGTTTTTTCTGTTTCTTAGTTTTCCTTTGGCAGACGCCCCTTCCCCACAGAGCTTGGTCTTCCCTGGTTCAGCTGTGCTTACTGTGAAACTCTCAGTCCTCAGCACTTCCAATTGCTGTTCTCCTTGTGGTGGTGGGACCTGCCGAGCCCGACTCGAAGGGTGCCCAGTCGCGTATACTCCGCACTGAGAAGCGCTGCCCCTGAGAAGCGCCGCCCCGGGTCGCCGGCAAAACAGCTGCGCCGGCCAAAAGCGTCGCGCTGGTGACCTGTGTGGCTTCTTCGCTGGGTAGCTCCCAGTTTGTGGGCAACTAAGTTCGTCTGAAACTGCGGCATCCACTCGTCCTCTGCGCTTTCACTGGGAGCTACAATCCTGAGCTGCTAATTGGCCATCTTGGATCTCTCTCCCAAGCATAGACTTTTAAAGGAGAGTTCTACTGTGCCTCCTAGGCCCTGGGGTTTGTGGTGTCAATGTGGATAACTGCTGAAAAGAGGACTGAAATGAAACTAAGACAAGCTGAATTGACTTACATTATGGAAGGGCAAAGAGGTAGGGGAAAGCAGAGACCCAGAAATGTCAAAAGAAGGCAGAAAGCTAGAGGAAGGTTACAGCCACTGAGAGTTGAATTTTAGGAGCACTTTTGGCAGTATGGAAACAATGAGAAAACAGATTTAATTAAGAATACCATGCTGTGATGGGCAAAACTTTGGAAAGATAATGATTTAAAGCAAATTTTGAAGATTTTTTCCCTATATGTTGCATTTTGTTATACCTCTTTGCCATTTTCTCAGACTTCTGTAAATAATCAAAATTGTTTGCCATCTCTTCTGAGTTGATTGTATGTTGAACTGGAACACTAGGGAGCTCAGCTTTGTGTGTGTTACAGAAAGATAATGTTTAAAGTGACCATTGTAAGAATTTTAACAAACATTTTGATGTTGAGTAGATAATGAGTTATGTTTTCAGTTATGCTTAGGAATATGTGGTGAAATGAGAAAAAAAAAAAGAAATGCACAAGACATAGGACTCTATCTGTGTCTCAAGGGCAAAATGCTGAATGGCAGAAGGCTGAGAAAAAGCTAAAAGCTCAGTCCTATTGAGAAGTTCGTCACAGGCCAGACTCCGCTGAAGTAATCAGATGCCTTTCCTGCTGCCCTGAGTCATACACACACACACACACACACACACAGACACACACACACACACACGTGTGTGTATATATATACGTATATACACACACATATGTGTATATATATATACGTATATACACACACGTGTGTATATATATACATACACACACGTGTGTATATATACACATACACACGTGTGTGTATATATATACACACACACACGTGTGTGTATATACACACACACACACACACACACTTTAAGTTCTGTGGTACCTGTGCAGATCGTGGATTGTTACATAGGTATACACATGCCATGGTGGTTTGCTGCATCCATCCCCCCATCATCTACTTTAGGTATTTCTCCTAATGTTATCCCTCCCCAGGCCCTGCTATCCCTCCCTTAGTCCCCCTCCACCCAAGAGGCCCGGGTGTGTGATGTTCCCTTCCCTGTGTCTGTGCCAACAGAATGGGAAAAAATTTTTGCAATCTACTCATCTGACAAAGGGCTATTATCCAGAATCTACAAAGAACTTAAACAAATTTGCAAGAAAAAACAAACAACCCCATCAAAAAGTAGGCGAAAGATATAAACAGACACTTTTCAAAAGAAGACATTTATGTAGCCACTAACATACAAAAAAAATGCCCCGAGTCTTTAATTGTCCAAAGGGAGTCCTGAACACAAGGCTGTTTCAGCTGCATGTGATTGGTAGAATTGTTGACTCATACCTCTTCATTTAGGGTAGAGAACAATCAGGCAAAGAAGGGGAAGGACTAACCCAAGGTCAAATCATGAGCAAAAGACATCCAAACCCACATTTCAGGGCTGTTGGCACCACATCAAGTTTCCTTGCAAATAATCTTGACAATCCTAAGCCCACAGGTTCAGGGCTCATTTAAAAGAGATGGATCAGAGAGGTGGAGATGGAGAAAAAAGTCTTCTACCACACACTGGATCCACTTTTACACAAGTGCCTGTTGTCTCCCCTGTAACCCTGCACCCCCAGCCCCAACAATGCCAGGCAGCAATTGGCTACAGAAAGAAAGCAGGCTGCTGTCCATGCAGCGTTCAGGCCTCCTGTTGGCAGGGCCGTCGCTGACTATACCGCACAGAGTCTGCAAAGTTATGTTAATAATCTCACTGGGCCTTAAACAGAATAACCAAAATTTCACACATGTACCATTCACTTCTCACTTAATGTGCACACTCAATTTACACAGGAAGTATGCTTAAGGTTCTTTCAATGACTGTAACTACACATAAGGTTTTTCTTTTATAACAGATTGGCAAATGCCAGAGGTGGTATGAGTGTGGTGTTGCTGGAAAACCTTAGTTTAAATTTCTAGACTATATGAAATCCTTTTCAAATCTTCTTATTCTGAAAATATATTTTTTAAAAAAATTTAGACCACTCATGGGATTTAAAGTAAAAAGTACAAATATACTGTATTTCATGACTGAAATCAAACTGGAAACATTATGCAAACATAGAGCTCTTATGTTTTCATTCTTCAACTTTAGGTTGCAATTGTGTATCTCTGCATTATGTGCAAACCAAAATGAGAACTGTGGGAATAAAACACATGGTTCTGTTCACGTTCTGAATGTTCAAGTATTAGCAGCAGAAATGAGCGATCCGTAGAGTCACAAGAAATCATGAAAAATTACTTTGTGCTGTTGCCCCTCTTTCTGCATCCCTCCCTGTGATGTATGCCTCTTTAATTATTGCAGGTCCCTGGGAAGTTCCTCCAGCTTTTAAAGGGGGCAGGAGACTACTTCTGCTTTTGATGACCCAGTGTACCATCCAATAATAGTCACAGAAAAATACGTAAGTATTTTCCTTATGTCTACCCTAATTTTTAAATATAGACTTATACTTCTGGCTATGATGTAGTAGTTTGTGGCAGACTTAAAACTCCTGCCAAGAACAACCAGAAGAGAAGCTTGATTTTTTAAAGTATCTAAAGGCATGATGATGCCACTAACACAACAAGGACTTGAGGGGCCAGATACTGGAAGAAAGAAAGCTCAGTGAGGTGAGCATGCTGCCTTTCTAGTCAGGGAATTTGGCAATTTTTAGTATGGGATAAATGTCGGCTTCAAAAAAAAAAATACATCAGAGAAAACTATCTCTTACTATAACCTGGGATGCACAGCTATGGAAAGTCTCAAGTGCACCTGAAGAGGGGAAGGTAAGAGGAAGCTTTTATTTGGCAAAAAGGGAGAGGTTTACATAAACTGCTTAGACTTTTATTGGTTCTGTAGGCTCAAAGCTGGAGTTGGCATCAGTTCATTGGTGGAGATGCTGTTACTAGGCAAGTGTTCTTTTGAGAAAATTTTATCTGAATTGCTGCAGTCCTGAAGAATGTCTAGTGTTAAACCTGATCATAGAAATATGTGCATGCATGCAAAATTTAGGTCATAAAAAGCATGAGATGCTTAAAGGACATGAAAGAATTTCTTGTGAGATTATTTTAAAAAGGCCTTGGGACAATCTTGTCTCAGACATACAAGCATTAACCCTCTGTCTTCATGCTTACCCAGCTTCAGTTTGTTTGGGTCTGCCAAAAGTGATTTCGTCCTAGTATCTGCAACCTTCACATTAGCCCATCAGAGGAGCACTTCTAATGGGCAGAGAAGTGGTATTAAGTGTTAAGGTCTGTGGTACAAAAGGTTGGAATTCTGGATATCCAAGACAGGTAAAATGTGAGGGCTAAAATCTTGGAGAGAAGAAAGGTGCAGAAAAGTGGACCTGATATTTGGCACCATTTTATTCTCTAGGCATTTGATAATTAAGCTGTATAGGGCAAGAGGCTGCAAAGCTAAACAGAAACAGCTACAAAGAAGAGCAGTCTTTGGTAGTCACATGGTGACACAAATTCTTTTTTTTAAATTGGGTTTACAACTTGAAAAAGAGGAGGAGTCATTGCAGACACTTCAAGCTATAAGTTGAGACCACTGGAAAGTTATATTCTACAAGCCAAGGACAAGTAGAGGTAGACCAAGTTTTACAATGATGCAATTCAGTCTCAAGTCAGTTCTATCTATAATTAGATGGAGATCATCTGTCTCCTCCTGCCTTCAGAAGAGAGGCCGAATCCCTCCTGAATGAATACTACATTATTCAAAGCATTAAACATTTTCATATCTGACATTCAATAAAAAATGATTAGGCATGCTGAGAAACAAGATCAATAAATAAACAAGAGAAAGAGATAGATGACCCAGATATTCAAATTGTTAGATGTGCGTTTAAAAATAATTTTAATTAATATGTTTAATAAAATAGATGACAATATGAAGAATTTCATGATAAAATTGTAATCTATATAAAATAATCAAATGGAAAATTTTAGAAATAAAGTTTTAATATCTGATATTAAGAAATAGATGAACTTAACAGCATATTAGACAGAACTAAAGAGGCACTCAGCAGCTAGAAGACAGGTTAGGGGGAAATATTTACAGTGAAGCGTGAAGACAAAAGGCATAAGAATTACAGAAAATAATATCAGAGACACACAAACTATGGTGAAAAATCTAACACAGATTTTATGAACCTCTGCACTATTGGCATTTTAAGCCAAATATTTGTTGTATGAATATTTTGTCTTAGGGACAAGATTTTCCAAATTGAGAGTCATTAGTCTAAACCTAGCATAACTAAAGAGAGAATGGGGCAAAAATGGCTGATTCAAGAAGCACTGCAAATCCAAAACCTAGGCATATCAGAGTAAAACTGACAAAACAAAAAATAAAGAGAAAATCATAAATGTAGGAGAAAAAAAGATATGTTACTTTTGAAAGAGCAACTTTAAGAATAAAAGTTCATCTCTCAACCTAAATGAAGGGAACAATGTTACAATGGAATGATATCTCTAAGGTGCTAAAACAAAATAAATGCTGTCAGAATTCTATAGCCAGTAAAAAAAAATACTCAGAAATAAATAACAAATAAAGGCTTTCCTGACAAAAGCTGAGAGAACTCATTCCCAACTCATTTCCCTGCAGGAAATACTTAAGGGAACCTTTCAGTCACACACACAGAAAATGCCAGAAGAAATGAAGAACAATAGAAGAGTTAAATACATGGCTACATCTAAATTAACATTGACACTAGAAAACAATAACAATACTATTTAATGAGATTTACAATGTATATAGAAACAAAATATATGGTAACAATAATAGGAAGGATATAAGGGGTTTTACAATAGAAAAATGAATGTAACAGTCCTTAGATTGCTATCATTAGAAAGACCTGCTTGCAAGGTTGGCTATACATCTGGGAACTTGGATTTTAGAAGGGTTCCCACCATTTCCTGAGCCAATAGCAGTGGCTTACTGTGTGTAAAGGGTTTGTGTGAACCATATGATTTATGCTGAACACCTGGTTTCCTTCTGGAAGTCTGAAATTTTGGTACATGCCAGACAGAAGTTGTCTGTATGACCAATATTTAATACATACCCTGGGTGGTAAGTCTCTAATGAGCTTTCCTGGTAGACAAGCATTTGACAAGTGTTGTCACAATTTGTTGCTACAGGAATGAAGCACTTCTTATATAATTCCACTGGGAAAGGACTCTTGGAAGTTTGCGTCTGGTTCCCTCTGAACTCTGCCACATGTACATTTTCCCTTTGCTGATTGTTTTGTACCATTTTACCGTAATCAATCAATCAGAGCTGTTAGCATAACTATATGCTGAGTTTTGTGAATACTCCTGGTGAATAATCAAAACTTGGGATGGTCTTGGAGAATGCCAGATATAGGGCCTTTTAACTCTCAGCATTTAAAAGTTCAAGGTTTCCAGGGCTCTTTCAACATTAGTGAAGTGGTAGAAGCAAAAATTTGTATTAGCTTTTTATAAATAAAAAATGCACACTGTAGTCTTCAAGATAACCACTAAAACAAAAAGTACATTTACTTAACCAGCTAATAGAGGTCGTAATAGGTGATAGGGAATAATTGATTAAGCCAAAGAAAGTCCAAAAAAAAGAAGAAAAAGCAAACAAAATTAATGTGACAGATGAAAAACAAATATTAATATAAACCTAAATATTTAGCAGTTCCATTAAATGTAAATGGCCTATATATCCTAATTAAAACACTAAAGTAGGCTAGGGGCTCACACCTCTAATCCCAGCAGTTTGGGAGGCTGAGGCAAGAGAATCGATTGAGCCAAGGAGTTCAAGACCAGCCTGGGAAGCATAGCACGATCTCATCTCTAAAACATAAATAAATAAATAAATAAATAAATAAATAAATAAATAAGTGAGCATAATGGTGTGCATGTGTAGTTCTAACTACTTGAGAGGCTGAGGTGGAAGGATCACTTGAGCCCAGGAGGTAAAAGCTACAGTGAGCTGTGATTATGCCACTGCACTCCAGCTTAGGTGACAGAGTGAGGCTTTTCCTTGAGGAAAAAAAAAAAAAAAGGTTATACTAGGTTTTGTAAAAAGTCCAACCATATGCTGCTTAAATGAGAGTACTTTAAATATAAGGAGACAAAACTGTTGAAAGTAAATGTATGGAAAGTAAAAGTATGGAAAAGCTGTATTAGGCAAACCAGTGGTATACTGGAGCCAGCTATTTAGGGCTTACAAGCTTGTGAAAAATTCAGAAATTTTGACTGTTAAAAGTTTGTTATTTTAACATTTACACCACTGATGCAAATCTTAATCAAAAGAAAGATGATGTGGCTGCACTATTACCAATCTTCTCCGACGCAAGAAGCATTATACAGATAAATCCATTTCTTACTGATAAAATAATTAATCCACTAATAAGGTGTAACAGTTTGAAATTTGCTTACACTTAACAATATACCTTCAAAAACAGCAAAATTTGATGGAATTTAAAGAACGTGTGCTGAATGTACAGGTTTGTTACATAAGTATACATGTGCCATGGTGGTTTGCTGCACCTATCAACCCATCATCTAGGTTTTATTTTTTTAATATTTTATTGCGTTTTAGGTTTTGGGGTACATGTGAAGAACATGCAGGATTGTTGAATAGGTACATACATGGCAATGTGATTTGCTGCCTTCCTCCCCATCACCTATATCTGGCATTTATCCCCATGTTATCCCTCCCCAACTCCCCACCCCCTGCTGTCCCTCTCCTCCCCACATGCATTAGGTACTTTTTGTCCTAATACTCTCCTTCCTGTTTCTCCCAAACCCCAACAGGCTTGGGTGTGTGATGTTCCCCTCCCTGTGTCCATGTGTTCTCATTGTTCTACTCCTACCTATGAGTAAGAACAAGGACATACATGTAAATTCACAATCATGATGGAAAATATCAACATATCTTTCTCAATAAATTGTAAATATATTGGAAGAATTTCCTGCCTATATGACATGAAGTGGGAGTGTTAGAACTTTTCATTTGTAATCTGCAGACTTTATGTCTGAAGCAAAGGTATCCCAAATAGAGGTCATCACTCCACCTGTTTTAAACTGTTCAGCAAAGGCAATCCTGGGTATTTGATATGGATAATGGCTACTCATACATGTATACATAGTCAGTCAAACATTTATTCAAATCCGATCTGTGCCAGATAATTAACAATCAGCTGTTAATTATATGAAGATAATGTCTTTGCTGTGAATTATTTAGTCTAATTTGAGATGTAGACATAAACAGTAATTGCAGAGCAAAGCACCAAATATTTTATTATCAGTTAAGATCTTTCCCATTACAAATAATAAAAACTTTGATTCAGATTGTTTTTTAATGTTATTCTTCTGCAACTTTTAAATTTCTATAATCATAGAAAGACATAGAAAGTCAGGACCTTTAAAATCAACTAACCAGAGTGCTTTAATTTTAACACTAAATATACCACACCATAGTGCAAATTAATTGTAATGCCTGAAAGGAGAACCCCTTATTCTTAATCCAATGTTGCTCATGTTACACCATGTTGCACTCCTTGGTTCCCTTTTGAGCCTATTCTGTTTTGAAGCAAATCTTGTAGTTTCTTCTCTCAAGCAAATGATCAGGCTAAAAAGATTATATAGATAATAATGCAAGATTTTATATGTACTTTAAAATTTTTCTTTATTCTGAAATCTTCAACCAATTATAATCAGGTGCAATTGAGAATTTCCAAGACAAATAAGAATTAATAATTCATTTATTTATTCAGCCATCACATATTCATTGGTATTTATGTGCAAGATACTTTGCTAAGCACTGGGAATTTAAGAGTGACTTTACTGAATGCATTATCTGGAAGGGGAAATGAATTAACACATCTCTACCATCATAGTGATAAATGCTGCCATAGAGGTATGTACTAAGTAAGTGTATATAAAAGATAAATTTTATTGAATAATCTTTTATGGTCAGAAGGCTTATGAAATATGGTAAATATATCACAAGCTTTATGGAAACAAATGTATATGAGCCTGGATGCATGTATGTATATGAGAATGTGGGTTATTAAAAATGGCTGAAGGTAACTTTAGCAGTGACATAAGAACTAGACTCAATGCTGTCAAAGCAAAAGTAACTACCAGATCATTGGGAAAGAGGAGAAAGACAAAGGTAGTCTCCAGTCTATTAGTAGGGAAGACCAGAATAAAAGTACCAGTACCACTTAGGTAGAAGCCTATTTATATGTATTGATGGTAGAGACCTACTGACACCATCTATGGAAGAGCAGGAGGTAGATTGTGGGACTCTGAGTGCCCTTCTTGCCCTTAATACCTTCATGAAGTAAATGGCTACATGTAGTTCACTCGGAATATTTTATCATTTGATCCTGTTATTCGGACCCATAATGGTTGCAACTAAAGCTTAGTGCTCTGGCCAAAAATAATCTAATATACTGTTCAGTGTAGTAGGGACTAGCCACATGTGACTATTGAGTACTGAAAATGTAGCTAATCTGAATTAAGATATGCTCCAACTATAAAATACACACAGAATTTCAAAAACTTAGTATATAAAAAAGAAGTAAAACATATTACTAATTTTTTTACTTAACACAGGTTAAAATATAAATTTAGATATTCAGGGTTAGATGAAATGTTATTACAGTTAGTTTCACCTTTTTCAGTGACTGGAAAATTAAAAATTGCCATGTTGCTTGTAATTGTCACTGGCATTATATTTCTGTTGTACAGTGCTGCTGCTCTACAGGCTGGACCAATAGCTTGTTTAGGAATCATGGTGCAACAACTGCCTGAGAGAGGTGCCCCATATTGAATGGTGACTGGTAGCCAATCGGATTCTTTCTCTTGAGGGGGATTTTTCACACACACACACACACACACACACACACACACACATACACACACACACACACAGAGAAAGAGAGAGAGAGAGAGAGAGGGAGAGAGAAGAGCAGAGAAGGGAGGCATCAGAGAAAAAAGTGTTTCAGAAGAATTGTGGGCCTTCATGGTAGAGAACAATAAATCGCCACTTCTGAGGAGACAGGTTGAGAGTATCATCAGACAGCTCTCCAACTATGAATGATGTTCCATTTTCAAGAGGCCCAGCTATGTGGTATCTCCTATTTTATTTCTTCTCTATGTAGTGTCATGATGTCCCTATCACTAGCTTATTAGCATTTCTACGTTCCTTGTACCTCAAAAGAGCTGAAACCATAATTTGGGTAATAGGAAGGTTAGAGAAGTTGGCAGTTTTCTGGGAAAGAGGAAGAAAGAAGATTTTGTCTCCATGAGGAGATACACTGTTTAAAAGTAATAGAACCTCTCTTCATCTCATTGGACATGCAACCTGTGCCTGCAAGGATGCAATTAGAAGGCAGGGGAAATGCTTAGTTGATGCAAAGTAAATAGTAGCCATGGTCATTATTACTATTGTGATTATTTTTATTGCAGTTAACTTTTCATGAGGACTTAATGAGATAACATGGGTACAGCACCATGCATAACTCTCAGTAAAGAATTTTTTCCCTCTTTCCTTTGAGAAAGACGAACCAGACACATTGGGTGTCAGGAAAGAGGGTTACATTGAGAATTACTAACTTTCATTTTTTATTTTTTTAGATAAAAAGCGATTATTTCACACCATCAACCAACAAATTAGCTTTTGTTTGTTTAAGAAACCATTTTCTCCACTCTTCTATACAAATTCTCTTACAGCTAAGCAAAGCACTTGCACTCAAACCCTGACATCCTCTCACCATCTTTTCTCTATGCCAGTGTTTCTCAAGTGTGGTCCTCAGAATAGCAGTGTCTGCATCAACTAAGAACCTGTTAAAATACCTATTCCTGGACCCCTATCCCAAACCCACTGAATCAGAGTCTCTGGGGGCCCAGGAACCTATTGTAAGCAGCCTTCTGGGGGAATGGTACACACTGAAAATAGAGAACCACTGCTGCCTGTCTTTACTCACGCAGTTTTCCCAGCCCAACCTGTCCCATTGCCTCCTTTCTACACAATCTCCTAACCTAGCTGCTTTCTCTTCCAGAAAGTCATCTTAAATATCCCGAGGAAGTTTGTAATTTCTTGATGAAAGGTTGACACACCTGAGCTAATTCAGACACAAGTGTAATTTGTTCTGTAAATGGCTTCATGTGTGTGAGACAATGAGCTTGAATACTTCTTGGGGGTAGGAGTTCTGCAACCTCTCTTCCACTTTCTAGTATGTACACAGTAGCTCTATTTTCTGCATTGAATTGAAATTACACAGAATTTCTTTGTCTTTGCATGGAACACAGTGATATTCTCCTTTCAGTTTAGGAGTAATATCCCAGGCCTTACCTTCCTGTCTTCTTCCTGCTTGAGGTGAGACAGCTAAGATTTAGGGAAATGGACTTTGGAAGCCTCTCTCCCTTCACTTAAAAACTTTCTCCCTCACTGGCAAAAATGCCAGGATAGCCAGATGTTTTCTCCTCTTAAAACATTGGGGGTGTTATTGTAGCTTCAGAAGTGTTGCTGAATTTTTAAGAGAAGTTCTGAGAAAAGGAGATAAGGCTTGAAAGTCATCAGTAATTTGCCTGCTCCCTCTAAGACCATAAGAAACTCTTTAGGCATATTAAAATGTTTTCCTTTAATTTTTAATTTTTGTTTTACGATAAGGCTAATTAAAGCAACACCTGTTTGGAATGATATAGTTGGTACTGGGTCAACTTTCCATTGGTTTATAATCCAGCTGTGAAAACTCAATTTGAACTAAAACTTGGGTGTATAATATCCAAGCCCAGGGGAATTCAAAAGAAATACTAATATACCAGTGTGCATATTAGGAGACAAAAAAAAATAGATGCAAAGTGGTTTCAGGTGCTCCTTAGCACTTGCACAGTGTGCAGACTTTTTTTTAGGATCACCGTTTGTAGGCCTTCAGCTCCTCGTGTAGGTGGGATACCTCTGGGTATTTAAAAAGAATGAAAACAGGTCAGTTAGTCTGTGTAAAATATCAGCTACTGTGTATGCATGGCAATGAGGTTTCTCTCATCAAGGGGTCTTAAGATGTGAAATGACTACTCCCATGTTTCTCTGGATTTAAGACTCCCTAGGGGCATCCTGATGTGACAGATGACAATATGTCTTGAAGACCAATGGGCTGCTTCTGTCTTAGGTCTTCTGTTGGGAGGCCATGAAGCTGAGATTTATTGGCATGTCATGTAAGGAGACTGGAACTTGGGTTCAGGCTGGCAATAACACTACAGATTAGAACCTGCCCTGCAGTGGTTCTCAAACACTTCTTAATACCTACAGGGAGAACAATAAATAAAGCAGTTAAAAGTGGAGCTTCTCAGATGGAATCAGGGGGAAGCCTAGAGCACCCAGCTACTCAACTCAAATATATCCAGAAGCCCAGGAGAGGCTTGGTGGAACTCTAAGACTGTGGGAAGCGTAGTTTAAAAACTGCTGTCCTACCAATGCTATAAGCAGCTAAACCAACTGTAAGCTTTATTTTTATATGCTCTTTTGGAATAGAAGTTTGAACAGCCAATGAGGGAGGTAAGATTTATGTTTAGCAGGCTTTGTTTGAAGACACCTTCAGGAAACCTGAGAGCTCCACAGAACTGGGTATTAAGAAATGAGAACCTGTCGAGGTTGAAGACTGGAGACGAATCTGGGTCCAGCTGACCCTGTGATGTGCTATATGTGAGAGCTTTTGCAAATCACTGGGCCCCAGGATCTTTTCCTGGGAAAGAGGATAGGAATTCCTGCCAAATTCATAGGTTTCCTTTTTTTTTTTCTTCTTGTTTTAGAGGGTTGTGAAATCAAATAAAATGATAGATTTTCAATTATTTTGTAAATTGTGGCACAAGGGGAATTAGCACCATTAAGAGAGTCTAAGGCAGAGTAGAATGTGATTTACTATATTGGAAATGTAAAGCACAGAGAAGAAAGAGAGAAATGTTTCCTAGACCCTTTAGAGAAGGTGTATGTATTGCACTTGGGCAGTCTCAACAAGACTACATCTCCTTTTACATCTCCAATTCTCTTTCCCTATTCATCTTCCTCCCATCCCAGTCTTTCTTGCTATTCTTGTCTTCCTAGTTTTCCTGCCAATTTGGAGAAATATCTACTAATCTGCAGTCAACACAGACTATTTAAGCTGGGAAAGATGTTAGAGATTATGCTAATTTCCAACTCCACAGTTGAAATTCTAAGTTTAAAGTTCAGGCCCCTGCACTCCCAGTCCATGGTTTTTTGACTAATGGTAGAGGTGCCCAGTGGCTTCCATTGCAGTGGATAAACACATCATGACCCTGTCTGTGTCCTTCTGTGTGTGTATTTTTCTTTCTTTTGGGGATTAGCGGGATCCAGAAGATCTCACACTCTGAGACCCCACTAGGGAGCATCTGGGTCTATGCCACCTCTGTTGTCTCAGACACATGATGCTTTACCACCCTCCAGCAACCACTCACCTGATATCAAAGGAAGGTGTCAATGATTGAAAACAACCTTGGGTCTAGACATTCTGGGGGAGTTTGTTTAATTATGGATAAAAACTGCTGTTGAGGTAATGAATTTCTAATGGTTGGGTTTTAGATATTCGCAGATGTAACACTTGAGGTGGGAAGTCCAATCCCAGGTCCCTCTCATCCTATGGGGCTGGCTGTCTCCTCAACCTGAAAGCAAGTTTGCCTAGATGTTTTCCTCATTTCTCTTCTTTCACCTTACAAGTGTTTTAGCTCTTTGCAGGAGTGATCCTGTAACAGTAAGAGGAAAAGGAAGAAGAGTAAATATGTGCAAGGCAACCCTTCATCCAAACTTTCTAAGATAATCTCATTTCAACTCTATTTGGTTACTCTTAGAAAATACTAGAAATCCTTAGGTGATGTAGAAATAATAATAGTACTGAAACTACATTTCCCATACTGTCTATGCAGTCAGGAATAGCAAAATATTCTTTAATCATATGCATTGATCTTTGAAGTTCAGAAAAATATGGTTCACATATATAGGCAGGAGATTGCAGACCCTCTGATGGTTATGGCTTATCTTCTGCTTTGGAGATAACAAAGCTAGGAAGAATTCAAGAGAGAAGGTGAGGGCAATGAATGGCTTTTGTTTGCAGTTTGACAACCTGGTGATGGTTGGAGTGCTCTCTGGAGGCCCAAAGATCCATCTGTCATGTGAGCTCAACACAAGCCTAATCCCACTTGATGGGATTAAGGCTGAAGGCAACTGAGGGCTGCCAAGTCTCCAGCCCTCTGGGAAGAAGCCTGCAATGTCTCTTAAGAGGTTAGGAGTGCCTTCTTTCCACTGGGCTTCCTCACATTTATCTCATGCAATTCACCAAGGTAGAATGTAACCTGTGTAGCCCTAATTCCTTTTCCAGGTGACTCTCCTGGGATATGGCTTCCCCCACAACATTCCCAGAGCCAATCACAATGTTCTATGACTATAACAAAGAAATCTCAGCAGTGGAATCAAATGGTAGCCACTTAATAAGGCAGCTGGTAGGCTGAGTTGAATGAGTTAAGGTCAGCTGGCTCAAATCCTTCATTTTGCCAATGCCATACTTGAGGTATGGAAATTGGAATGGTTAACCTGGTTCCCAAAGTAGCAAGTGCTGAGATTAAGTATGGTGCTTTCCTGACTTCCCAGCCACCCTGCAAATATAGTCATGGGAAAAAGAGAGGATTCTTGTTCAAACACATATTTCTGGGGATTTTCTGTGAAAAATGTCAGGAATGGGACATTTTATGAGCTGTTTCTTCAGGATTAGTTCTAAGCTTTGAAACCAAAACAGAGGCTTCTGAGCCTAAGGATTGAAGAGCAATTGTAGAAAGAACATTTAGGTTCATGAGCTGCGTTGTGCCTTCACTCTGTATCCTGTTTAACACTCTAGAGTCTGGCCATGGGTACAGAGAATGTATTAGTCCTTTCTCATGCTGCTGATAAAGACATACCTGAGACTGGGTAATTTTTGAAGAAAAAGAGGTTTAATGGACTCACATTTCCATGTGACTGGAGGTCTCACAATCATGGCGGAAGGTAAAAGGTACCTCTTACATGGCAGCAGACAAAAGAGAATGAGAACCAAGTGAAAGGGAAACTTCTTATAAAATCATCAGATCTTGTAGGACTTATTCACTACCATGAGAACAGTAAGGGAGAAACCACCCCGTGACTCAATTATCTCCCACCAGGTCCCTCCCAGAACACATGGGAATTATGGGAGCTACAGTTCAAGATGAGATTGGGTGGAGACATAGCCAAACCATATCAGAGAATACCCTCAGGGAGTTGTATTTCCATTGCTGTTCTTCTGTATATACTAGGAGTCAGGAACCCAGGGTGGGATTCTACCTGGAAGAAAAGATAAGAAACTTAGGAGTCAGTTGATCTGGCAAAGCTTTTTTCAATTATCACCTGTGACTGAGTTTAAGAGATATGTATTTGGTAAAAATGATAGGACATGGCAAGCAAAACAGTTGAAGAAAGGAAGGAGTATAGTATGAACACCAGGTTGTTTATTGAGCTGCTTTGCCTAGAGCCCTGAAGAACACATGTGAAATAACAGATGAACAAAATCAAATCTCATATGATCAAGTGTTTTACTGTGTGCTAGAGATTCCAAGTGTTGTAATTTTAACATAAAGGAGACAATGAGGACTACAGGCTGAACTGGGAAGATGTTTGTCCTCTTAAAAACAAAACAAAAGGGGAAGCTTAATTCCCACCCTCACCCCCACCCTCATACCTGGGTGTGGGCTAGACTTAGTGACTCACTTTCAAAGAATGAGAGTAGGGTAAGGAAAAAGGAATAACTTTACAGTGGAGAAATTAGCCAAGGGATTGAAGTTAACATCATCAGTGTTTTCATGTGGATATCATGTTTACTGATATGATGTGATGAGAAGGACATTTCTGTGGCATTCTTTTTCAAAACTCGTAACAGCAGTCTCAACATGAGTAAAACTCAGATCGGAGGACATTCTGGAGGCTGCCTGGTCAGTGCTCCTCCAGCCTGTTAAGGTGATTAAAAAAAAAAGAAATCAAAGACCAGAGAATATTGGGGAAATATGACAACTAAATGCAATGTGGTATGCTGGATTGTATCTTAGAACTGAAAAAAAGATATTTACTAAAAAGCTGGTGAAATTCAAATAAAGCATGGAATCCTATTAATAGTACTGTACTATGTTGGTTTCTTAGTTTTGATAATGTACCGTGGTAATGAGAGATGTTAGCAATGTGAATAATGGCACTGTCTAGGCAGCTTCTCTGTAAATCTAAAATTATTCCAAAATAAAAGGTTATTAAAAATACAACAATAGCCCACAAGCCAACCAACAACCTCCCTTGGCCATGTGTCTCTGCTTTCATAGTTGAGCCTCCTGAGAGACACAGTCACTGTCCTCATTTGCTTTCTCTACCAATTCATTCCCCAGCCCACAGCCCACTTCATTCCTGTTTCTGCCCTACCGGACTCCTGTAGTTGGTTTCTCTTCCAGTTCATTCCCCAGTCCACTTCATTCCTGTTTCTGCCCTACCGGACTCCTGTCTGTGATGCTGTTGACACAGTGGCTATTTTGTTCTTTAAACTCTGTCCACCTTTGTTAGTGAATGCCTAGGGTCTCAACTGCAGACCTTTCGTCTCTTCCCACACAGGCCCTCTGGATGATCTCATCTTCCTGTATCTTCCAGTTCTGCACATTGCACACACCCATGACTCTGAACTCCATTTTTCCAGTTCAGACATTTCCCTGAAAATTCTCCTGCCTACTTGCTATGATTTGAATGCTCATCTCCTCCCAAACTCATGTTAAAATTTAATTGCCATTGTAACCATATTCAGAAATGGGACCTTTACGAGTTGATTAGGCCATGAGGGTTCCTCTCCCATTAATGGATTAATGCTGTTATCACGGGCGTGGGTTTCTGATAAAAGGACTCTTTAGCATCTCCATCGCCTTCTCTTTGCCTTTCCATCACTTTATATCACAGCAAGTCCCTCACCAGCACCTTGATATTGAACTTCCCAACTTTCAGAATTGGGAGCCAATAAATGTCTGCTTATTATACATTACCCCGTCTGTGATATGCTGTTATATCAGCACAAAACATACTAAGACACTACTTAAAACCCCTCTTGAGTGTCCCATGAGGGACACTTACTCAAAATAGCCTCAAACCAAATTTCTTTTTCTCATCCCCTTTTGCTTAAAAACTTCCTATATTCCCTACCTTGGTAAGTGGCATTGCTATTCATTCAGTTGTCCAAGTTTCAAATGAACTGGAAAGTTTATTTAAGTCATTCATTTTCCTCACTCCCCATGACTACACTAAAGACCTCTTCAATACGTCCTCTCCTCTGGGTCTCCTGTACTGTCTTGGTTCGGGCAACGATGCATCTTCATCTGCCCAGCTGCCATAGTCCCTAAGTGGAGTCTTTACTTTTACTTTTGGGGCCTTTATCCTTCACTTCTGTATCTCTTCAATCCAATCTCCATGTTTCTGACAATAATATTTCTAAAAATAAATTCTAAACTGTTGACTCTTTTTCTTATAACCTTACATGACTGACAGGAATATCATATTGAAGAATATATCCAAAGTGATATTCCCCAACACCTCTTCAGTTTCGTCTTTTCCTACTCCACCACCTGTACCCTAGATTTCAGCCACAGAAAACTCCTTATAATCTTCCAATTCTGAGACACGGCCTGCTCCCTTTCTCTCTCTGCTGACCTTTGCACAAACAGAAGGCCAGTCCTTCCTTCACTATGGCCTAGTGCTGCCCAGTACAATTGTCAAGACTTAACTCTATTCTGCCTCATCCTGAGGAAACTGAGGCACAGAGAGATTTGGTAATGTGCTCAAGGTTAACTGACCAGCAGTGGCTTTTCTCATTGAGGACCTTGAGCTGGTAAGAGTTTTTCATTTTTGGTTTGTTTGTTTGTTTGGTGATTACACCCCAGAGAAGCAAAAGGGGTTAGGGCATTTGGTCTGTTGGTTATCAGAATTCTTTATGAAGTGAGGAAGGGAAAACAGGAGTGGCATAAATGGATACTTCCTAAGTCTGAGACAGGTGAGAATAAGGGAAAAAAGGCAAAACATCTCCCAAAATGATGGACTGCTCCCAAAATTTAAAACATTAATTTATAACAATAATCCCCAAGAAAAACATCCATTTTGGCAAGTGATTCCCAAATTGGAATGGCTGAGGCATGGCAAGGGAGCAAGTGCTGAGATGAAGTATGGTGCTGTCCACAGAGAAGAGGGGTAGACGGCAGTGAGTTATGGCTCGAATTCCACGTGGACTGCAAGTAAATAACATAGTGCCAGAGTGAGGCTCCAGATGGTTTGTGTCGTGAGTGTGACCAGAGCTCCGCAGAGGAGCTGGAGCCTGGGAATTCAAGCCAGGCCTGCAATCCACAAACCTGCCAGAGTGTGTCTGCTGGGTGTGCCAGTCGCCCTTTAACAAAGGCAGGCTTCCATGGAAACGACTGATAGCAAACTTTGGAGGCCATGTCACATCCTGGCTAAAGCCCACTGCTTCCTGGGAGACAATTATTGATAATTTTAGGAAAATGTCAGTGAGCCTCACTAAGTTTCATATACACACGTCAGCCCATCACATCTATTGCAAAGTGAATGTTCCGGGCTAGGGGAGGTAGAATTAAAATGTAAAGGTAAAGTAGCAATCCTTTTTAACCTCCAACTTTATATCTTATTTTGTATGTCCCCACTTCCCCACCCCCTGCCCCACCACTGCTGGGCTACTTTGATGAGACAACAATGAGGGCTTGTTCTCATAGAAGTGTGTGAGAAATGTGGAGGCCTTTCAGAGGCCTGTGTCATCCGTGGGTTAGAGCTATAGCTACCCAGCTGAAAACATAAATGAACTTTCCCAGTGGCTGTCAGTAAAGCCAGCATCTCTAAACTGGAGCTAATTCCTTCTTCAGTGCCACTAGGAGTAGAGGAATCTCACAGGGGAGTGTGTAACAGCCTGAAGTCAAAAATGGAAGAGGAGACAGCAGTGCCTCAGGCCCGAAGGGATGGAACACAAGTAACAGGTAGCAGGCAGCTGCCTGAGAACTGCAGGGCCCAATGAATTCTTTAAAGACAAGGCCCGTGTTGGCATCATTGTCTTTGGATGTGCATATGTCTGAGGACAAAGCACAAATACTTTCCTTCAGTTGGGGACATAGAGCTTCATGATTTATTCCCTCATTCACAAACTGCTTTTGAGAACTTATTACCTAGAGGATCAAAAAAAGAATATGGTATATTTCCTGTTCTTATGAATCAAGGAATCAACACACATTTCCTGAGCAAGTTCTATTTGCAAGGTGCTGGGTGTGGAGACACAGAGATGAAAGTTGCTGTCCCCAATACAGTGCTCTTCATCTAGCCAGAGAGACAGACTTTTTTTAAAAAAATGTATCTTGATAGAAGTAATTTTAAGAATCCAGTGGATCTTTCATGGAAGGAGATTTGGTGACTGAGGCAGAGGGTGGGGTGAGGGAGTAGCAAGAAAGAAGCTGGTATTGCTATCTAAAGCAACGTCATGGGACTTCATGCTGAAGATTTGAGGAGCTGTGGACAACTCTGTAAGGGATGACATGTTGAGATAGTGTTTTATATTACTTGTCAGTTACATGGAGGATGAGTGAGGGAAGCAAGACAAGGAAAGCAGGGGAAAACAGAAAATGAAGAGAACATGCCCTGATGTTCCTTTTCTTGTGTTCTAGACTTCCCATCTCTAGCAATTACACAGTGACATGGTTTGACTCTGTGTCCCCACCCAAATCTCATGTTGTATTATGGTCTTCAGTGTTAGAAGAGGGACCTGGTAGGAGGTGATTGGATCATGGGGGAGCACTTCCCCCTTGCTGTCCTCATGACAGTAAGTTCTTATAAGATCTGATTGTTTAAATGTGTGTGGTACTTCTCCCTTCACTCTCTCTTTCCTGCTCTGACATGTAAAGATGTGCTTGCTTTCCCTTCACCTTCTGCCATGATTGTAAGTTTCCTGAGGCCTCTCAGACAGGCTTCCTGTACATCCAGTGGAACTCTGAGTCAACTAAACCTCTTTTCTCCATAAATTACCCAGTCTCAGGTAGTTCTTAATAGCAATGTGAGAATGGACTAATAAACACCAATACCAGAGCAAACAAATGTTAATTTCAAATAGCTGCTATGAGTAGCTTAAAGTAAAATGGTTTGTCCGTCCATGGATCTCTTAGGCTGCCTTCCCCAGGGTTAGAGGCCCATCTGCTTGCCATGGGGCTCAACATACGATAAACCTTCCTGTGTTGTCCTACTGGTAATTTGTGGCCTGCTCCCTAGGTCTTGGGGTGGGAAGATGGCCTAAGTAATGAAGGGTCTCTCTCTCCATGCCAGGGAGGCAGAGGGCTTGAGGGCTGTCTGGTCCTGGGCTGGCACAGGCTCTTATTTTTCTCATGCTAAATTGTTGGAGAAGTGGTTGAAATCAGAAGCAAAATGCCACATTGTACGCCCACTGAAGTCTGGGCTCAAGGGAAAGGAAAATGATTGCCAGCGCATTCGCTGTTCCCAATCCACTCCTGGACCTTAAGCTGTCTTGAACAGAGTTGCCAAACAGCTTGGTAGAGACTGGCCTTTGGGTGGGTGTGGGCAGGGGATGGGAGGCGGGAGAGGAGCAGTTTGCTCGCCACCTTGATTTCTTCTTCAGAAGCAGATTCCTTTCTGCAGGGCTCTGGGATCCTCTACAGCAGGGTAAGTATTTGACTTTGCATGAGAACTTACTGGCATATATGCCATTTGACTATGTATATGCAAATAAAAGTCTGTTTAAGCTGATTTAGAGTTTACTCTCTTGGTAAGATCAAATCCAGTCGCAAAGCCTTAGAAAGGAATTATTGTAAAAGAATGATAGTATCTTTTTGTGGACTGTTGAGTGGCGTTCTAAATTTTTATGTGGAAAAGGGAGATTATCAGGAGGTGGTAATTTAGGCATCTGGCAGTGACAGAACCCCATGGAAAGAACAGTGTCTGGGGCTTGGTAGACTAGGGTTCTAGTGCCAGTTTGAATTCAGTTGTTATCTTGTACAAATCCCTTCACTTCAGCCTTATTCACCATAAAGGAAATAAGGGTGTTAATCCTTCAAGTCACTACAACTGTTAGGTTTTCCAGTGGAGCTAACTGAGGCCCGAAGAACTGAAAATACTTATTTATGCAAGGTCTCAGAGTGAGGTGTCAGAGCCATGAGCAAACCTCATTCTCTCTGTTCCGTAGGGAAGGCACTAGGGTTCCACCTGGGCCTATGTGTGTACTTCACTGTGGGGCAGTGGGAGTGGCCACTGGAAGGTCTCAGGTCATCACTGTGTCCTCTTGTGTGCGTGCTGATGTGAGGATGCGCTGTCACTGATAAAAACAGAGTAGTGCTGGAGAGCAGCCTTCTGGCTTTTCCACAGTGTAATAATACCACAAGATCATGGTCTGTAAACGGCACAGGGGCCAGAAAGAGAGGGTCCTCTTTTGTCCTTGAAGGGCTAGTAGAGAATTGATTCCTACCATGTGTTTGCGTGCTTCTGCCATTTGCTTTTTAAACATGCACGGGTTTGTCTGGGATTTTGGCAGATTAGCAAGACCTTTCAAAATGACCACAGTGATCTAGGCTGATTTACAATGTGTTGCCTTGAAAAGTACATGCTCAAAGTCAGGCTTGGTGCATTCTAGGATGATGCCATGTTCTCCAGACAACAGTAGGCTTACATGACCCTGTAGATGGTTCCTTAGGCACCCATTCAGTGGTGTGGGTGAGAGCTGAAGTCCTTCGCTTCTCTGTTGTTCCTGAGTCACTGACATTTTCTATAGCACAGGAAAGGGACAGAAGTTGCTACATTTAGGGCAAATTGAAGTGAGTAGATAAAATGCCGTTACTTTATAGGAAGCAAGAAATTGTCTTCAGGAATAGAGTTCAAAGCAAAATTAGCTTAATCCTTAATTTTTTGTTTCAATTTTTAAGTAATATATCATTTCATAATAACAACAAAAGCAAATGGTTATAAAACTCTGAGTGTCCCTCTTTCAAGTGCTTTATTAACTTTCAAGCCTTACAACAACCTCACATGGCAGGAATTATTATTATTATTCCCATTTGAAAGGGGAGAATCAAGGTATGGAGAGATTAAGTACCTTGCCCAAGTGTCAGAGCTGAAATCCAGACCCAGGCAGTTAGGCTCCAGGTCTGGGCTTGTAAGCACTGTAGCATACTGCTTCTCTGAAAAGCAAAAGCCAAACAACATGCTGAGTCTTCTAATAACAAATAGCAGCTCCTTGTTCTACCCATCTTCACCCCTGACTTTAGTTTTCCAGAAGCAGCTGCTTATATCCTTACTGTCACTTCTTCTAGCAGTTATCTCCATATTTCCAAAAATCACATTTACTGTTTTTTTTCTTATTTTTTCTCAATTTTAGATATTATTTATTTACTTCATTCAATGGAAGATGAAGATTTAGTTCTCTACGCCATCCCCTGCCCCTTCCTTAAACACACACACACACACACACGTCATCTCCCCATTCGCCATTTAAAGCAACAGCACCATTTTTTAGTTAAATCAATATTTAGTGTCTTGCATTATATAATCATGCAAATATTACTCAAAGATGAACCATACAGTATGATCTTACTCATTGTCTTTCTCTGCAACATCTTGTAGCCAGTAATTCCTTCCTTTGTTTCCTACCATCATTTGTACAGCTAATGCTAGTTCTTCTGCAGCTTTTCTAACAGAGCTATAAAGCACTTCTCAATATGAACAGATCAGGCAATCTTTCAGGTTTCGTTTTTTCTTAGAGTTGTTCCTCCTGGAGCCATCTGTCCTGTTCTTCTATGCCAGTCAAGATTGTTTATGCTATAGCACTGAGGCATACCCATTATCCTAGGATTTATCTTCATTATCATCCTGGGAATTCCCTTCATTGGACTCCTAAGTTGGGTCCCTGGTTTCTTGTATCTCATGTATTTCTGTTTCTTAGTTTAGTCTCTCATATTGAGGGTTTATATCTTCTGGTAGGTCCCTAAGAAAAAAACAAGGAATAAAAAGTTTTGAAGACCTAACATGTTTTAAAATATTTTTATTCTACTCTCACATTTGCTTGCAGTTTGGGTATAGATTTATAGACTGCATACAATATTTTGTTCTAATTTTAAGGCATTTCTTCATTGTCATTTAGCTCCTAATGCTACTTTTTGAGAAATATGAGACCCTCCTTTCTTCCTAATTCTTTGTATGGAACAATTGTTTTTCTCTAGAAACTTTTAGGGATTTCTCTTTATCCTACATTTCATGATGATATGCCTTGATGGGTCTCTTTTATAAATTTAACATGCTGGGCATGGAATATTTCCTTTCAATCTGGAAAGCCATATCCCTTGGCACAATAATATTTTCTTAAATTTTTTTTTTACTGTTTCTTTCTCTGATTATTCTTTCAGATGATCTCATCAGTTGGATGTTGATTTCATGGATTTATTTTTTAATTCTCTAACTTACTTTTTCAGTGTCTTCTCATCAGCCTTTTTGCTATGTTTTTCAGGAGATTTCCTTAAGGTTAATCTTCATTCTATTAAATGTTTGAATGATGCTTTTAAGTGCTACAATATTTTTAGTTGTAAGAGATTTTCTTGTTTGCTCCTCCTTTAATAGCACTCTTTTTGCACAGATTCAATAGCTTTTCTTACAGCTGAGATTTAATTTTTTTTTCTGATTTCTCAATTGCTTCTGCTTCTCCTGGGGTTATTTCTTTATCCTTTTTGCTTTAGTTTTTTGTTTGTTTGAACTCATAATAGAAACTTAGTACAATTGTCTTAGTGCAAGTGAATGGGACAAACTCATTTTTAAGTTCAAACCCTAAAAATCTTATTTGAACCTGTGGATACATTTACTAGCTGTGATACTAGTGGGGAGGAGGGTTTGCCAATGGTGGGTTTGCCTTGGGGTTGTTGGGTGAGGACCTAGGTGTTTCACTGGGTTCCCAACTTAAGATTTTTCTTCCCTTGGGGAAGATCAGATTCCCCTGAGAAGGGTTCTAATTCTCCAGTCCCCTGCCTGGGGAATACAAGTCTGGCTCCTGGTATTTTGGCTGCTGAACAGGGAAAGATGGTGGGTTTCACTGTTTCATGTGCACGTGTTTATTTATGCCACCTTCTTTTTCTTTCAATGCCTCACCCCTGCTTCAACTGAGCCTGGTGTCCTCTAGTATCTCCGAAGAAAAAGCCTGTTTGTGCCTGAATGGACCAAAGGCAATTGCTTGACTATATGGGCTAAGGGGAGAGTCTGGGGTCTACTTCTTACATAAGTGTCAGACAATCTTCCTATTTTCAGGCTCATCCCGCACCAGCCTTGAGATATACAATACCCTCTTATCTCTGTGATTGGAGGGTGTTGAGACACACAACTGGGTTGTACTGGGTAAATCAGTTGACATCCATGGGTTCCACAGCCCTTGAACTGGCAGTTGGATTTTGGTAACCACTCATCTATCTGCTTTTTATTCCCTAAATTTCATTGACCATCTCTTGTCTGCTGTCATACCGCTTACGTTTTCTTTGTCATTATGTTTTTATATCTTTTATATTCTTTTATTTTAATGCTACTTTAGGAAGAAGCAGAGATGAGTGTCTATTTGACTTTCAACAAATCTCTTCATCCACATGTTGGCTTTCTATGTTTAAAATAGCTGAAAACATCAACCCCTATTTCCCTTACAGGATAATGTTTAGGGTTCACCAACATATCTCATGTACATGTCAATTAGGAAACAATTTCTGATTATCAGAGCATTGGGGGATTCAAAAGATGTGCCTGACCCAATTTCTGACCTCAGGGGAAGAAGAGACAATGCTTACAGAGGAGAAGATGTGCAATGTGCTCTTTGGAGTCTTCTTGGGAAGATAAGACCAGAAAGACAATTAGAAACAGTTTGTAGAAGCTTATCTGTCTGGTGAGAAAGCATAGACTTACGTTTAGGGACTTATCTCCTTCAGTTATTGTAGGAGATGCAGAAATAGCTATGTACAGTTTTTTCACAGTTTGACTCCAGAAGTTGGGAATTTCAGTAAGGTCCTTCAAAAGGCTGCAGTCAAGAAGCAGCAGCTACCCCAGTTGCTCTAACGTCCTGCTGGCCTTCAAGAATGAACTGAGGTGGGTTCCTTGTCATGAGGCTATCCTAGGAGAGGAAGTGGATTTACCAGTGCAGTGCAGTGACCCCTGAGAGCCCCTACTGAAGATGAGCAGAGAGAAGCCATCCTGGGCTCTTGAGTGACCAAGTGAAGTGAAGCCTGGAGGGGAGACAATTGGGCTGTACAAGTATTGATTAGAAAGCATGAAACCTCACTGACATGTTGATATGATGATGGTATGGCAATAAATATCTTAAGAGTTTTATAATCTTTCATCTTTTCACACTAACTTTGACCAAGTTGCTTCTTTTTCAGTGGTTTGTTGAAAATTAAGGAGCAATTTCTGTTTACACTTGGTGGACTGAATATCTGCATTTGCTCTGATACAAGTTGAAACCCAGCCTGAAAGCTTAGAACTCAGTCCACCCAACATCTCAGATTTCACTACGTAGGTAACAGGCCCTCTCTCCTTATAATAATAAGAGTTATTAATTTAAATGCTCTGCATACTTTAGAAAAGAGTATAGTTGATGCTTATATTAATGGCACAAGGAGAGAGAAATGAGTACTCTTTCCTGGTTAAAGTCCACGAAAGATCATTTGTGAGATAGAGGGAACTTGGTGACAAAGATTATTATGGGAATGTCTAATTTTCCAGGTTGATCAGATTGTCCAGATTTCCAATTCATTGCTGGTAATAGCATTCATTAGTGCCTCTCATTTACTACTGTCACCCAAATTAATTTTTGAAATATGGAGATAATCTCAGCTCTGTTCTTTGCAATTGCAAACATCTCTCCACCATAGTTCATATAGAAACAGCTTAATTTAAAAATAATAGCATTCCAAATACATAAGTATACAGGTTATGGTTTTGAAATTATGACTTAAAGGAAATATTTGCCCAGACAAGTTTAAAAAAAAGCAAGTCACAATAAAGGATGCAGTTTTAGATTCTAATCCAAACTATAAAATAAATATCTGTGAGCTTACACTGACATAAATAAATTATTGAGTAAAATAAGTGATGAAGTGTAGGCAAATCTCCCATGCAGAATTCCAAATAATGTATGTAGAAATTCTTCCCTCAAGGAGGGAAGCCTAACTCTTCACTCCTGAGATCTGACTAAGAAGTGATTAATAATAACTTCTTCCAAAGAGCACAGTATTGAAAGGAGTGGGGGAGTAATTTTACAGTGGAAAACATGAAAAATACCACCTTAGCCAAGTGATAAAAATTAACATCAACAGTGATAAGTCATGTTGCTAGTACGTATTCTTAACATGATGTGATAAAATTGGCAATTCACCTCTGTGGCCTCCCTCCTAATAACCCATAACCCCAGTTTAATCATGAGAAGAAAACATCAGAAAAATCCCATTAGAAGAACTGTGTGAGGCTGTTTTTGAGTTGCTACAAAGGAATACCTGAGACTGGGTAATTTATAAAGAAAGAGGTTTAGTTGGCTTATGATTCTGCAGGCTATACAAACATAGTGCTAACATCTTCTTGGCTTTCAGAGATGCCTCAAGGAGCTTTTACTAATGGTAGAAGGTGATGAGGAAGCAGGCAAGTCACAAGGTGAGAGCAGAAGCATGAGAGTGAGGGGGGAAGATGCCACACACTCATAAACAGCCATATCTCTGAGAATCAATTCACTATAGTGAGGACAGTACTAAGGGGATGGCACTAAACTGTTCATAAGAAATTTGCCCCCATGATCCCATCACCTCCCATCAGACCCCACCTCCAATATTGGAGATTATAATTCAACATGAGATTTAGAGGTAACAACATCTAGACTATATCAAGAGCATTCTACAAGATACCCATCCAATGTTTCCAAAACTGTCAATATAAATCTTAAAAAATCAGAGAAACTGTCACATGAAGAGGAGCCAAAAGATGCATGACAATTAGAGGTGGTATGGTATCCTGGGTAGGATCTTAGAGCAGTAAAAGGACATGGGGTCAAAACTAAGGACATCTGAATACACTATGGCCTTTTATTAATAATAATTTACCAGTGTTGGTTTATTAATTGTGACCAATGTACCGTAGTGATGTAAGATGTTAATAGTAGGAGAAACTGGGTATGGGGTATATTGGAAGTCTCTGTATCATCTTCACAATTTTTCTGTAAATATAAAACTCTTCTAAAGTAGTTAATATAAATAAATAAAATAAAAGGTTTATTTTTTAAAAAGCAAGTCACCAAAAGTGTATTGTAATCTACTAATGTGAAAACAAACTAATTCTAAATTATGCATGTAATATATGTCAATATCAATACGAATACTTGAAAAAATCTAAAGAGGGCATGGGAAGTAGGATTTTTGGAGAAGGAACAATTAAGGGTACTTTAATTTTTTTTTTCTTTTTTTTTTTAAAAGAAAAGAAGAAGAAGAAAGAAAAAAAAGGGGGAGAGAGAACAGAATTCTTGCTCTATTGCCCAGGCTGGAATACAATCTAGGAATATGTATTAAAAACCTCTTTTATGCTGATAACTGTACTTAACAACAGAGACAGGAAGGAATAAGGGAAGAGAATAATAAACAAACAGCCAACCAATATTTCATTTAAGTCTGTGAAATGCTATGCAAATGCTGAAAAGTGATTTACTTCCAATTATATAGTCACTTTCAGAATAGGTATAATATGATACTGAGAAAAATATATGTTCTGGAGACCTGG